>JAABNW020088224.1:5703-16965 GCA_015164035.2 Radianthus crispa
AGATGCTCGAAAGATCGGCAACGACGCCGGGCAAATCAGTTTGCCCAATCGGACTCCTACCCAACAACAACCCAGTTTACAACCAATTACCAAGGCGGTAGTAGCTACAACCCTATGACCAAAGTCTAAAGTCGGCACATGGAATGTGATATCGATCGATTTGATGCTAACATTTTGCTCTGGAAGACGAACGCTGGGCATGGCAGCCCGTTCAGAAAATATAGTAAACAGTTACACGATTTAGTTGTATAGCAACTTGGACGTAACATCAGCCGATCTTGGCGCCAAATATGCTGCGCCAAGTCGGCAAAAAAAAAAGGAACAACGAACTTTATTGCTCCAATAAGAATGTGCAAAAAATACGGTGGACATTTCCAAGATTAAGTATTCTGCACCTCGGACGCGATATCGGTGGATTTTGGCGCTAAAATGACTGTACTACGAGGCGAAATTGGAAACAATGTGCGTGGACAATATATTTCTCCGTACTGAAAAAAAAGTGGACAATCATATTAAGATTTGGCAGTGTCAAAACAAACTCATGGATCTAGAGCAAAAATGTACAAATATTGTAAATATATTGTGTCTTAGCGTGTAAGTGTGAGATCAATTCCCTTCATTTACATTTTCAGACCCTGATAAATGAAAATTTGTCTTGTCTATTCTTTAAAGATATAGTTGTAGGTTGTTAGTTGTGGTGAAATTATAGGGATATTAAAGTCCATGCCGGAGTTAAAACAAATTAATTGACAGCTGATTAGACAAAAGTTAAATCAAATGATTGGGAGCAATAAATACTGTAGAAAATAATGTACTTGTGAAATAAAGTTGATGAAATAAATTTTATTCCTTGTTTTATATTTTTAAATTCTTGGATTGCCAATAAAAATGATGTTGTTTTTTTCTTCTTCTGCATTTTGTGATTTGATTTGCATTTCTCTGGTTTGTCTTGCTTCGCTTCGCTTTGGTAGTACTCCTTTTTTTTTTCTTTTCCAATGAATGTAAAAAAAATTATTTATCCAGCGGTAACAGCCCCTTAGTTCAAAAACTTTCATTCTACCCAATGACCAGAATATTTCTTTATGAAAGTGTTGATGAAGACTTCTTCAGTCTTTCACTTTTCGGTCAGCTATGAGTGTCTATCCCAGTGTATTTGCATACATTTACCCCAAACAATTGAAACGTTGGCAAAGCTTTTTCGAGTTTTTCGACAGATGCATATGATTATCATGTGTGTCTATATCAGAGGATCAAGACCTCAATTATTTCTTTAACATGTTAGATCCCCCAACTAGATTCATTAGTGCAATTTACTTAAAGTTGAAAACCCAACTCCTTGGTTCCTTATGCTCACTTGGGTTTCTTTCGAGAACTCCCCCTCTGTATTCAAGTACTCTACACAATTAGAAAATACGAGTCGGTGACACAGTCCAGTTTAAATGTATTTGTAAAGTGCGTGTTTGGCATGGAAAGGTGGCTACACAATTCCCGTTAAGTTTTTGAGTCAATCCACAAAAGATAATGAACTCTTTTCAGATAAGACTGTTGATGCCTTGCTAAGCAATTAGAAGTGTTTTAAGCGTAGAATACCGTGTGATATCACATCTATGGGTGCTTAGTATGTCACTATGAGTAAATATGCCATTCTTTTTCTCGTTCATTTCATTCAGATTTGCCGACAGAACTTTCATTAAGTCCACTTTTATCCCCAAGCGGGAATGAAAAAGACATTTCTATTGAAAGTGACTTAGTAAAATCGATAAAGCAGAAAATACTTGTTATCGCAAGGATTCTCTAAATCGTTTCCTGATGGCAAACCAAAGAACAATGCCGAAGGGGCTTAATGACATGCAAATCCTGACATACAGGAAAGTCTTGATAACCTCTCTCGAAACAATTCTTCAAGATGTTAAAGAAACAAGAGGGGAATTACGGTGAATAATCACTTCAATTCAACTTCCAGGTGGTTTGGAACCATCAAGATATTTATCAAGAAGATACGATCACAAGTCGAGATAGCGATATTTTCCCTTTGCAGTTTTTGCAACGAAGACATCATTAAATCGACATTTTGCTGTGAGACAAATAGAGAAAATTCGTGTATTGGCGCCATAATTAACAATACTGAACAATTAAAGCTTTAATGAAACTACTTTATCTTGTTTGACTGTAGATTTATACTATTATCGAATCCCCTGAACTGTGAATAAAATTAACAAAGAAAAGATGAAATGTAGTTAGCAATGAGAACTGAGAGCGAACAAGAGATAGAGAGAGAGAGGTAAGAAAACAAACAGAAAATGACAAATTTTAAAAAAGGAAATACATATATAACTCCTTTGCTTCACTGATGGCCAGCGAAGGCAGAAAAAATGCCTTGAAATTTAAATAAGAATACAATTAAGAAGCATCCAATGATACTTCTCTGCTTTTCTTTTCATTTATGCCCTCCCCGGGAGTCATATTTGTTATAGTTATTCACAAGACATCATACAACTCAACTAATAAAGTTTTTCGCAAATATTTATATTTCAAAGATACAAAGGTTTTACACTCAACCATTTTAATAGACCTTTTTGTTTGGTGATAGGAGTATATTTTCAAAACTATCCCAGCACCTTTAATCATTACAAAAAGTCATATGCAATGTCCGAATACAAATGGCTGTATTTTGGAAGTTTATATTATACTGACCTGTACATACGATGTTAAATGATAAGGAAAGAAAAGGCGAAGATTCGGTAGCTGTTTTCAAAGTGATTAGGATATGAGAAGATATAGACAACGGGTTTGCAAATATCCTTTGATGTTCGTCTAAAGATTTGGATGGATTGATCTTTGCTAGTGCTTATTCATTGAGTCATTTGTTCACAGGTTCGTTTTTGCTGATGTAGTTTGCTCTGTCATTTTCGCTTGTGATTTGGATTTTATATGTACTAAACTCGCGTGGATAGGCAATATTTGTTCGATTTTATGCTTCAATATGATCATTATTAATAGAATCAGAGTCTTTGATATTTGTCGTTGTCGGTTGTATTTAATTGTTGTTTTCATGATACATATAACCACCATCCTCATCACCATATCGTCATTGTCATTACTTTTTATCATTATTAGTTTGCATTATAATCATCAAAATCACCGTCTCCGCCACGACAGGGCGGAAAAACCATTTTTTTGCCCCTCGATATAAGCACATCTCTGCATATATAAGCTTGATATTTCGTAAATATGCTATTTAGGGGCTAAAGAACAAAATATCAAATGCTACCAAATTTTAGTGAATGCGTCATTTGAGAAATAAAGCCTTGTACTTTGGGGGAGGTGATATTTTGATCAGCAACAAATCTGACATTTTCGTGAATATTTCCAAGTTGCTTTATTTTCATTTGACAGAATTTTGTCACACGTTAAAAGCAATAGAGACATAAAAGAAACGCTTAAAAAATTGGATTTTTGTAGCAAGTTAAATTTTTAAATTGGGAAAAGAGCGCCCACGTCGTTCTTCCGCCCTGTCCACCGCCACACACTATCAACTACATGTACATTCGTCATCATCACCATTACATCATTGCCATCATCATCTTCATTGTCGCTACCTTTTCTGTCACTATTTTCATCATCAATTAATCAATTTTTTTTTTCAAATTTGTATATCTCAACTATTCATGCTGCTCTTGATGCTGATGATTGCTTCGAATATCACCCTTACACCACCATAATCATCTTGATTCTTTAATATCATTGATTTGTTGACATTTTAACTCAATTCTACGCTGCTGCGGCTAATGAATGCTGAATTTTTCTAATAGGTATACTTACAATCCAAATTTCCTTGCTTTATCTGTGTCGAGTTCTCAACACACATTCTTCCATCACACCAACATGCTGGGATTTACATAAAGCTGAAACAGAGAAATCTTCATTAAAGGCAATTCCAGATCGAGACATCATTTAGAACTTCTAGAGTTTTCAAGTCAATTTCCTCAAAACAAACCTCGTTATTTAATATATATACTGACATAACAAGGCTGCCTCCCCATGTAATTGTATATATAAGCTCAATATTTCGCACATATGGTCTTTGGGGCTAAAAAACAAAATATTAAATGAGACTTTTTAAAAAAAATTAATGGGACTTTGAGAAATAATGTCTTGTACTTTGGGGGAGGAGATATTTTGACCAGCAAAAAATCTGACATTTTTGTGAATATTTCCAAGTAGTATTATTTTGATTCAACAGCATTTTGTCACAATTTGGGAGGATGATAGAAACACAAATGAATCTCTTAAGATATTGGATTATTGCTGCAAGTTAAATTTTTAAATTACGAAAAGTTTTGCCCTGTTGTATTTTCTGTCCTGTCGCCAGTAGTTTATATGAAGACTTACACTAGTTTACCGCTAGTTATTATCGCTTATATGAAGACGACATGGTGGTAGGGAGCATGAATTGCTGACATAAAACACTAGTGATACGAATACAAAACTTAAGGTTTTTGAATAAGGGGTTGGTCTGTAAAATAATATTTAAAAAAAAACTGTTTATGGTGAAGAAATTAAAAATAATTGAAAAAGGAAAAAAGATTGAGAGGAAATGGAAAGGCAGGGAGCAAAGAGGAAAGATGAGGAGAAATAGAAATCTTGGAAAAAATAAGAAACGGAAAACATTAAGGACAAAAGAAACGGGGAAGAAGAAAATAAATAGAGAAGAAAAAAAGCAACGGAAAGAGAAAAAATGAAACAAAGAAGGGATATGAAGAAAGAGAGGAAGAGAACGAAGCAAAGAAAGAAAAAGGGGAAACTAAGGAAAGAAAAAAAGTAAGAAAGAAAGAAGGAAAAGAATTGAAAGAGAAAGAAAGACATAAAACGAAACAGAGACAGAGACAGAGAAAAGAATAGGCAATTGGAAACCCGTCTGCAGAATAGCCAATAATTGACAGCGCGCTGTGAAAACAGCCCTCCTCAAAGATCTAATAAACCGCATGGGAAAAGTAGCCTCAGGACTTATCAAAAACACTTGTATTTCCTATTTAAAAGTCATAAGGATTTGAGGATAGATCATTACTACATGATGAGTACCCTTAGTTCTCAGATAAAATGAAATTGCGAAGGCGTATGACTATAAATTCACCAAACATTGAAAGTAATGATTTACCTTCGAGCCTCGTTCTCGAGATCAAACACTGATGTCAGTTTTAATGCCGGTTTATCTAAATTTTTCAGGCCGAAAATTTTAAATTGAAATGGAATTCTTACCAGGAATTAAGAAAGGACTTGTAAGAAATTAGTAGTATTTTTGTCGGGCATTTTAACATGTCGGCTAGGTACATATAATAGGTTTAATGAACCCGAATACCCTACACGTACATATGCCGGCTCCATGATATAAAATGTTGCGCACAATTAAATACTAAAAACCTAAATTGCTAGATAAATACGTAGGCAATAATGATTTTCAAGATTTTGGATTTTAAAGTGTCAGATAGAAGGTGAGTGAAGATAATGCTTTTCATTGAGTCATTGAGAACAATGAGTCGACGTCTGTCGGCTTTCCGCAGTTCAGGTTTCCCTCTCGCAACTTTGATTAAGATAATTCAATTTTCATTTGATTTATTTTTATTCCATAATACTGAAAAAAAACCAATATTGTTCATTTAGGGACACAAAAATTGCTGTTTGTTGGAAATTTTATAGAACTGGCGTAATCACTTAGGTGTTTAGAGTGAACTCCTTCTTTCGTTTGCTCAAAGTTATAAATACTGTATTATAATACGCATGTCGGATTGAAATTTTCTGGTTTGGCTGACAGAGCCCTATTACGTTTACACTTAGAAGCAAATACGTTATTTCTTTAACAGTTTTTTCAAACAATATCTATCGATCTGTGAAATCCATACAATATCAGAATAATATCAAATATGCTCATCGCCCAGCATATGATAAATATAGCTTGAGAGCTTAGAATTCTTTACAACTGTAATACCTATTGAAATGTAAATCTGTGCATTACGTGACTTACAGGTTTCTAACCCTTGTTGTCTCCGAAATACTTCAGAATCTTTATCTTTCGAAAGCTCTTTTGCTGTAAATTATAGTATTTTTCATTGTCATTTGGTACTTAGATACGAAATTGGCCAATTGAAATGCTCAACTACACGGAATTGACTTTGTATTGACATGTTGAGAAAATACTCCGAATCCCTTAAACTTTATATTAAGTCTATCAAATGCAAACGAAGAGCACTGCAGCCTGAGTGATGAAATGGGAGGATGTAATAGATAATGACTGTACACAAAAGGAAAAATGAAATAATGGATCCGAGAGTCTATTCTATCATAGGGTCTAATTCCTCCACGCTATCATAAAAACTAGTACCATTTTTGACTGAAATATCTTATAACCAACTTGTTGTTGAGTAGAATGACTAAGAATTTGTCATTTTATTCTCAATCGACTTCCTTCTTGAATATGAGGGCCGGTCTTCAGATGAATGGTAAATATTGCACAACGTCGTGTAAACAGGAAAGAAAAGAGCGAGAAAGAATCGCAGACTCTACATCCCGTCAATGCTTTCATCTCCTTGACCATTTTCAAGTTCATTAGAACAAATACAAAGAAACCGGCCAAACATTGTTAGTATTTTGTCGTTTTGTGGGCTGTTTTTTTCCTTGCTTGACGTTCAAACCGGATTGTGGGTTATTAAGTGTAATTTTCGGTAATTTACGAAAAGGGGGAATATAATAATCATAAGTCATTAGAAGTACTTTTGCGATGTGATGATAAATGGTATTTTACTGGCAGGAAGTAGGAAACACTCACCCTATGAATGCCAGGCATTACACCGCTCACTTATTTTCCAAGATGGCGCCCGAAAATTCGAATGGTTTATTTAAACTGAGTAAGACCAAACAATATCATCATTAGAAAGAGCACCTTCACTTTAGTAAATTTATGATATTAGGTGTTAAAATGACAGCGAAAACGTTTCCTGAAAATTGACATGGTGATAGCATTCTTTTTTCATTCAACAAATTTAAAAATTTTACCGCCATTTTGGCACAGGGTATGTCGGGTCTAGCCTGCGAACAGGCTTCTTGGGGAGGAGAGAAGGAGGAGCGGAAGATCCCACTCCAAAGAGACCGTTTGCAGGCTAATATTGGGTCTAAATTTTTCCTCTTTTCCTTTTTGAAGGAGAAAGGCTAATCGCATGCATGGAATGAGAGCTTTATGAAGTTCACTTGAGACTAAACATTCAGGCAGAAGAATCACTTTATTACAATCGCTTTAAAATTTTAGTCTATTCCATATCTTCTTAGTCTTATATCAACACTTATTTTAGCTCTAATAGTAACATTACTAAGCTTTTGTTGTTAGTTTCGTGTTATTAAAGATTGAAAAAATTGTCAGCATGTAATAAAACATTCATTACACATTAAATGACAAGTGAGAAATATTTAAGGAAAATTCATGAGAAGCAGAAAGGACGAAAATGATATTATATAAAAGTGGTCTAGACTGTCATGTCTGAATGAAGGAAGGAATAAATGCGAGTGGTTATGTGGCTGTATAAAAATGAAAAATAACAAGGAATGGAATAATTAATGAACGGATAAATAAACTGAATTAGTAAATGAATAAGCGAATGAACGGATAAATGTGTAAACGAAAAGATGAATGAGAATGAATGAATAAAAAAAAGGGCGGGCTGGCTGGCTGTTTGGCTGGCTGAGATAAATAAATTTATCAGTAGTGCACGAATGCCAAAGAAAAAGAAGAGGCGAGGAGAGGAAAATAGGCAAAAGGAATAGAAAATGGAAAATATTAAAAACAAAGTACACGAACACTAATGAAAATAAGAAAATTTGCAAAAAAAAAATTACTGATGTAGTTTCTATTAACATCTGTTACATAAAAAGAAAAAACTCAATGCAAATTCAAAGTGATAAGAGTCAAGTGTTTTTGCATCTTGTGTTCTAAGCCATCCACTTGTTTTTGAAAGTCTGAACTTTGATCGGAGGTCTTTTCAAAGAATTTGTTCTCCTCATCCTCTTGCATTTGTTACTCAAGGGTTATCGCATTATGCTAGAATTACGAGTATTATTGTACCTTGCTGTATAACTTCTTTTTGGGTTTTGTTCTTATATTATTTCTGTTTGAATATTATAAACAACAAGACCAATAAAAACAACAACAACAACAATAACAATAATAGTAATTATAATTATAATAAAAACCATAATAATAATAATAATAATAATAATAATAATAATAATAATAATTTAAGAATTTCTTTTGGTCTCTTCAAAGCAAGTGTGCTTGCACTCCCATTCAGAAGAAGTTTCTCGTTTCGAATCTAAGAATTCTCCAAAGAGTCACTTATAGATATAGCGAAAAATCGTTCGCAACCAGTACCAAAGATATCCATTTTCAATACTTTATATACAATATCCATATTGGGTTTGGTGTCGTCTTCATTTGATATCAAGTTGTTTTTCTTGGCAATACTATATTGTGGTACGAAGATTGAATGGCGATCTGTCTGATCTATTTGTCATTTTTAAACCTATGGAGATTATTTTACAGATCAAATTTACAATAATTTCATTGATTACGATCTGGAAAATGAAGTTATTGACTTTATCGTGTCATGTGTCGGATCCAATTGCCAGTTTAAGAAATGATGTAATTTAACAAGTTGGCGTTTCAGCAGTTTACTATAATGTAATAGATCAAATTTCACAGTAATTCCAGCCACAATAATGTCCAGGAAATGAAGGTAGTGACTTCAAAGTGCCATCCGTTGAATCCATTTGCCAATAATGGTAAGTAACGAAATAATGATATCCTGCTTTGCCAGTAATTTAAATGAAGATAATTAGTGCCTTTGAAGTGCCTTCCGTCAGTTGCCATTTTCTAATTTAAGAAAATCTTCAAAACTTACTACTTGATATGATTTTTGTTTTCCAAAAGAAAGTAAAACTAGAAAACATTAAAGGCATGCGAGATTTTCTTTTACCATCAGTATTCACTTTTTTTTGAACGTTTGGTTAAAAAATAGTAATTATAGTCACGGGGAAAATGTATGAAATATATGTGACGTGGTCTGAAATGGGAAAACCCACGTGGAGGGTATTTGTGTGGTTTTTTGCTTTGGTTTTGGTTTGGTTTGGTTTTTTTTGACGTTTGGTTGGAAAAACAAAGTATAGTCAAGGGGAAAATGTATGTGACGTCGTCGGAAATAGGAAAACAGTAAACATGAAAAATTACAGCTACTAAACAATGACAACTGTTGTCTGAAATAGGAAAACATTGGGTTAGATGTTTTTGTGAGAACCATCATGAAACTTCAGTGGAAAATTTTCAAGATATTAAGTCCCTGCAACATAATTTCTATATATTGTAATACTTATTCTTGGGCGAAATAAGTCACACCAACTTGTAACCATACTAGTCATTCACAAGTTTTATTTATTTCTTTTTGGGGATCTCTTGTGGTTAGAATACCTAGGGGCGACTTAACTTTGTATTCGCGCTGTGTTTCGTGTTTTATCGCTCAGCTAGCCCTCTTGCTAAAATTTTACCGAGAGTGACACGGCTGAAAAGTGAGGGAACGTGCGCAGTACGTTGGGTTTCGTGTGAATCGTTTTTGTGGTTTATTCGCTTTTACAAACTAAATTTTGTTTAACATTGGAAGGGATACCATTTTCTACATCTTATAAAAAGTCTGGGTTATTTTCCATGGTTTACCCAACAACAAAATGTTAGGAAAGCAAAGGCTACAAAAAATATTGTGAATAAGAATTATAGTGAGATGATTCATAGTGTCTCTTCATCAAATTCGAATTTCGACCCTTAAGTTTGCGGGCGGGAGAAGGGGATCCGGAGATTCTTGGGAAAATCCTTTGAGCACAAGAGGAAACAAATAAGCAGTTCTTCTAGCACACAAACGACCAACATTGTGTTGATTACGACGTCTGGAGCATTAAGACAAAGTGCTTTTTAACTAAATATTGTTAGACTTCGAAACGACCAATACAGTTTCGAGTTCTCTTTTGCGCTTTGTTAGCCTCGATTGTGTGACTATTCAGAAGTGAGAGCCAAACCTGTGGAATTCTAAAGCAACTCGTATTGATTATTTCTGTAAGCCTGGTTTTCACTAGCGGCACAAGCATAAGCACAACGACATACGCAAGCGCAGATAGCCTTCTACGGTTAGTTAACCCCTTTGTATTTGGACAGAACAAAACATTCAGTCAACCTCGCAGTACTGTCTTCGCTTGCGTATGTCGTTGTGCTTATGCTTGTGTCGCTAGTGAAAACCAGGCTGTACATCTTCATGTCGTCATGCATCGTTACCATGGGTTACTACAGAATAAATTACATGCTATTGAGGCTAACAAAGAGCAAAGGAGAGTCGATACTTGAGTATTTGCTTCAATTTTTGTTCTTTTTTTTAAGAAAAAAGACTCGGTTTTTCTTTGTATTGATTAGTGGATGCCCAAAATATTTTAGGAATATCTGTAATAACATTCCGAGGAAAACAGCCCAGAGGGGCGCTAAGAAAAAGGTATTCATTACTAAAACAATTTTTCTTTTCAGTTGGGTGCTTAGACTAACCTGAAGGTTTCATAGCTAAATTTTATTTAATTTACAAATAAAACATCATGACTTCTCGGTAAAACCCAAACAAACTCAGACTAGATGGATCTTAAATCATTTTCCAAATAAAATTGAAGCGACGATTTATCAAGTTTTCCTAATTAAACGAACAACCTAAAACGGATTTCAATCTTGAAATTGCTTTGAGATGTCTTATATTGATGGTTTCTTATGCGTTTTAATTAAAAAGTGCTATCTTTCTTCTAAGTCTTGTATCGATTTCCCATAAGAGGAAAACGCCCAATATCGTGCTGCATTAGGAAAAAACATCTTCATCAGAAGATATTCACTTTAAAATGGGATGCTCTTCGTTTCTTACTGGTGCCATCTTTAAAGTGGCTTACTTCAGTTAAGATTGTACGGTTCAACTTGAGCTGATATTGTCTTGGATAATGCTAAATCTATTGCTTCCCACGTACTTAGAATTGAGAACAAGATAGCCGAAAGGAAGAGGAACTTCTAAAGCCAAGTAACTCTAATGGTGTTCGTCAATAATAAGTTGGCTTAATTCATTGTACGAACCAGTATAAGCCCCTTTACGGTTTAAGAATCGTCTTCAGTGCGCATGCGATTTTATCCCGAATTTCTCACCTTCTTTT
>JAABNW020088335.1:0-12201 GCA_015164035.2 Radianthus crispa
CGCAGAGCTGAGGCGGCGTATGGGCTTCGGAACTTGACGGCAATTAAATCCTTCGGTCCATATACTGTACGGTTTACGTTGAGATCTGTGTTTAGCAAAAGCATCAGGGGAGAAACTAGCCGGCCCCCAGACCATGTTCAGCTAGCCCCTTGCACCACTCGACCACGCACGGAATCGTTGAAATGATTATATCAAATGGGGGTAGTCTATTGGCCGCATTGTTTTCGAGTGGCTATTGTGACGTATTCTTGTGGAACTGTGGTCCAGTGCGGGCAAAAACGTGGAAATGAAAGTTGACTCAAAGTCAAGCCAGTTGGGCGCAGTTAGTACCGGGATGGGTGACTTAATCAGGATACCTACTGAAGGTTTTGACTTATACTCTTTTGTATTTTTCCTTTTTCTGTTTTCATTCCTATAGTTTTTGCTCCTAATATTCATAGCTTTACCTGTTTGTTTATTATTAATTTTTAAATGGACAAGAGGAGAAGAGTGGAAGCACGATATCAGCAAAAGTCGTTACAACGGAACAAAGAAATTTCTGACGGGATTGCAGTCGGATCGCAAAAAGTCGTTGGAGACTGCCGAAAAACTGACTCTTGTGACGTGCTCTGGGCTTCTTTTTTATAAAGTTACTTGTTTGGGTTTCCTGTGTTCAGAACTACGCGCCTCTATTCATGGTTCCGCAGGCTCCACTTAGTTACCGTTGCTATGTCCCACAAATAAGATCAACAATAAGCTCAACAAACTAGCTTGAATATCTCGGAATTAAAGACTATGATCGCGTGAAACCTACTATAAAACGTTTCATCTCTTTACTATAATGTGAAAAACAACTAAAATTATCCTTAATCTTTGTAGTACTTTGTAAACCAGATAACGTGTTGTTGCACAGGGATCCCAATTTATAAAAAGGAAAACGTGAAGATAAAAATCGTAAAAAGACGATTTTCTTCAATTTTTTAAATTTAATAAATAGATAATAATCCCCATAATACGAGTGGGCAAATAAATCTACAAAAATCAAGCTAAAACATTTTTTTGCGCGCGCCTTTGTTTTCCTGTTTTTGCCCTCTGGTATCCTGAGTGCACTTCACTCAATGCATATATATAGCCACAGGGAGCCCAATTTAGATAAAGGCAAAATGTAAAAATAAAAATCGAAAACAAGTCGTTTTCTTTTTTTAATTCAATATGAAGATAATGACCTTCGTAACACGAGTGGGCGAAAAAATCGCGAAAAATCAAGCTAGAACATTTTTTTCGCGCGCGCCTTTGATTTCCTATGTTTTTCCCCTATGGTATCCTGAGTGCACTCAATGCATATATACTGTTACAACAAAAATGTTCTAGCTTGATTTTTTCAGGATACCATAGGGGAAAAACTTAGGAAAACAAAGGCGCGCGCGAAAAAAAAATGTTCTAGCCTGATTTTTGTAGATCTTTTTGCCCACTCGCATTATGGGGATTATTATCTATTTATTAAATTTAAAAAAATTAAAGAAAATCGTCCTTTTACGATTTTTATTTTCACTTTTTCCTTTTTCTAAATTGGGCTTCCTTAGGTACCTCTATTCGCTTGTTAAGTGCTTCTATTCGCTTGTTAGGTTTTACCATATATGGAATACGTATTACAACCCCATCTGGCGACTGGCGTCAATGGTGACCATCACAAGCAACTTAGCGACTTGTCGCTAAAATATAAGGGAGGGGAAAAAATAGTAAACTACTTTTAATCGAGCTGAAACTTCGCAGAGATGTTAAGAAACACGAGAAAAACAAACTCTGTTAGTTTAATGCCATTTTATTCAGTATTTACAAACTTATCGTAAATTTAGTTTTTCCAATGAAACCATTGCAAAGCTGTCAGAAGTACATTGCTTGGGCTACCTGTGTCACAAGCAGAGGTAGAGAGTTAGAAGCGGTTAGAAATGACGTTAGAAATCCTCTCCTTTAAACTCGATTTCTTGGCCGAATCATCCTTTGAGCATACAGGAAAGAAGAACTGTCATTTGTTCTTTGATTCTTTCGTGAAATTATGCTCGTAGCCGTATTTTTCGTGGAGATTTTGAGGTTTGAGTGGAGGATGGTTTCGCCGGGAGTGTGCAGCCTTGGAATTTTCTTATGTATGGGAAGCAAAATTGCTAAAACTCCCTAAAAACGCTTTGGATCGGCTTCAAACACGGCAGAACACCAAAGAAAACAACAAGGAATCGATGTAAGTCACTTTTATTCATTAAAGTATAGTTTCATGCGATACGAAATTTTACCTTTGAATACTGTAAAAAGTGAACGCCACAAGTCCAGAGATTGGGCTGCCTGTGCAGCGATTGAAAAATTTTCTGCGCGTAATTTTCGGTCCGAGAAAACGGTTAGGAATGTCAAAACGACTTTTCAAAAAATGAATCCCCCATACTAGGGACCATTTTGGTCAAGAATTTTGTATAGTTTGTTGTTTAAAAGAAGGTAAAATCGTGGTTCAAAGTGTGTATTGTAGTTCAATATGGCGGATGGACTTTCCTCCCTTGTAACAGTATATATGCATTGAGTGCACCTAGATAGGGGGAAAACATAGGAATACAAAGGGGCGCGCGAAAAAAAAAATGTTCTCGCTTGATTTTTCTAGATTTTTTTACCCACTCGTATTATGGAGATCATAATCTACATGTTGAATTAAAAAAATATAAAAAATCGATTTCTACGATTTTTATTTTCACATTTTCCTTTTTCTAAATTGGGCTCTCTGTGGCTTACCTTTGCTGTAAACCTGCATGGTGGTAATAGCTATGTTTTCCAACCTGCTCACAGCAGTACACCTTCGCCCAATGGTTCTATGAGGGGATTGGAATACAAGATATCACTTCCAACAAAGCAGTCCAGAACTATCAACTATCGGCACCCAATCAGATTCGAGAAACATCAATCAGTCAAACTCTTTGCATCCAATCAACATCACCCTAGCACGTTTGACAATGTAAATCCTTGCAGATATCAGAGGCTTTTAGAAAAGACGACACTGATGTCAACGATTTTGACAGGTTTCGGGTTAATGTAAAATAAGAGCGCCATACTTGAACATGCATGAGCGAGACATGGTGAAGAAGAAAACCATTATGGGAAAGATACGGATATAAAGAAAAGATAGAGAGAAGAGTGGAAAGAAAGGGATACAGGAATATCCTGAAGATTACAATTACACGGTCCAGGGGCTTCGGATGAGCCTTAATTCTACGTTTCGTTTCAGCATGATTATTGAAACGAACGCAGAAAATACCAGGCTAGTTGCATCCATGAGGGGTTTCTTAACCGTAAGAGTTTTATTTATCTCCCCAAAGAAGAGGAGAGGCGCCCCAAGAGCAAATGGCACCAAAACTATAAAAGGCGACAAAGTTTAACTTGGCCCTAAATATATGCGATCACGAATGATGATGCGAGCTGTCAGTTGCACCCCCTTGTTAATATATTTATTTTCAGGAACAAAAGCATAAAATCACTATCATCACGGGATCAAAGCCGATCCCATGTACCGCAAATAAGCCGAAGATTTTAATCTTGACTCAGTTATAACCTTATCCAAAAATGTAGAAAAACTAACTGTACCTACCAATCCCACACTGAAAAGTCCGCTACCGTCGGAATGCCAGCGCGGTCTGAGTATTTCAAGTTACAGGAGCGAATCGCTTTACATGCATGCTTTTGAAGAGTCCAGTCCTAAGTAGATTGATGAATAAAAACTATCAGTATTACGAGTATTACTAGTTTAGTCCCTTCCACGGGATACTCGCTGTTAGCTCTCCAAAATGGGAAGGACGTAGCTTGGGGGACAAAATGGACAATATCGTACCCAGAGACCCCAGCCCTTTTCCTGCGTCAGCCCTGACTGAGATTGCTTCCTTGGAACGAAAATTGAAATCCAACTGAAAATTGAAAGGGGATTTGTGGCGGAAAGAAGAAAAAGAAATGTCTCCCCAAATGTCAGGGGATCATGTCTCACAGTGAAACTTGAAAACAAAACTTGTGTGGCTTGGAAAATACTAATTAATCATCATAAAAAAGAAATTATTCAAACCCCAGAATGACGTCACACGTATGTCGTCACACGTTAGTAGAGAAGGGGACTTGACTCGGACGACGCAGCATGAAATATGTGATGTGAGGTGAGGACAGAATGACGGACTTTCAAAGTATTACACCTGTTTTACCGACCAATGCCTTAGAAGGTTCTTTTAAAAATAAAGATGGACATGTGTTATTTACGAGACAGTGGAAAACAGACGCAAAAGAGCCAAAGTAAGGAAATGTATTAATAAGCTTATTTTCATTTTACAGTAACTTAAAGTTAAGCTTATGAATTCTTAGCTTTTTTATGCTACGAGAAAATGCATAAGATAAGCTTAAGTTATAGGCTTATCTAAGCTAAAGATAAGTTATATTTAGTGCCAGAAAATTAAGTGATTTATGCCGAACCTCTAGAGTTTTTCTCAAAAGTAAGCTTCATTGCACGCTTAGAAATTATCTTAACTTATGTAAGACCTATAAGCTTAAGCTTAAATGCGAAATCGATCAACGCAATTATCGCCACAATTGATTCATTTCACCTTATCAAAACAGCAGTGACTGAGAATAAACCACAAATGCAAGGACGCTCACTCCACTAGCGGTAGCGAGCTTGCCTCGTTGACTTTGACCAGCTTGTCTTTCGACATGATGTCATAAGTTGAGGCTTCTTACTTAAAAATATTACTCTTAAATCATTTGGTTCAATAAAAGTGTGGTTTCTTGAAAATTAGCCTTATTCAAGACTTTTTAACTTTAAGTTAATTTTTACTCAAAACAAACTGGTTTTAAGACGATTTACAATTTAAATAAGGAAGAAAACAAGTCGACCTTTGATCTGTATGACTTATAACAAAAACATCATTTACATAAAAACACGGTATTTACATATTGGCACACGCAAATATATTTTATAGTTTTCTTAATAAGAACTACTTACTTTTTAATATTTCCAGCGCCTTGATATTCGTAAGCCATGGTTTTGGAGAGCATTCAGGACGGTATAGCGACTTTCTTGCACCTGCTTTGGTTGATGAAGGGTTTCTGGTCTTTTCTCATGATCATGGTGAGTGGTTGTGTCATCTCTAGTTCACGATGCCGATAGCATTCGGATATTCTAAAAGGAAACCAAATAAAGCCATCATTTCCAAAATTGTTTATCTGTAATTTTGAGCTACGATCTTTTTGGTCCCCACTTTTTTCCAAACATCTCACCCTTCTAAACTGGAGAAAGAAATACATAAAACATAAGAATAGAGAAAAAAAACTTTAAATGCAGTCTGCTGATGATGAGGGGATCTGGATACTGTCAGGGAGAGTTCATAATTTATTTACAGGGGAAGATTATGATGATTTTTTAATTTTTTCTTTTGATTTTTGAAGCCCCCCATGCTTTATTGTATTCATGGAGAAATTTTTACTAGGCCCCCCTTAATCATTGGAAAATAGTGCCCCTCCCCCCCAAAAAAAAATCTTAGCTCTCCTCTAGATAAATTATGAATGCTCCCATGGTGGGAAGGGCACAAGACTAAACTAATGATAGTTGAGATAGGCAACTAATTCAATGTATGTTTCTTTACCCTATGGTTGTATGATTCACCTTGCAGTTGGTCATGGCAAGAGTGAGGGGGAGCGTGTGCAGATAGACAGCTTTGATACATATGTTAGGGATGTTTACCAGGACATTGATGAAATGGTTAAAAAATATCCATCGCTACCAGTGTTTCTGTTTGGCCATTCCATGGTGGGTGTGAGTTCATTCTATTAAAAAAAATTGTATTTGGTAAACAGTGATTAATTTGCTGCTACTAGCATCTGACTTCCCCCTGACCTGCCATCATCCCCCCCCCCCTCCCCCCCCCCCCCCCAAGTGCTAGCATTGGTCATAATTTTTCCAAATACCACACCCATTACTGCCAGTTGTTAATGAAAAAGAACAGGCTTAAGGCAAAAACCATTCTGCACATTTCAAGTCCTCAACTGTAACCTTTATTAGGGAGGTGCTATTGCAATCTTAACTGCAATGGAAAGACCAAAGTTCTTCAGTGGAGTTGTGCTTAGTGGTCCAGCAATTGAGGTAGATCCAAAGACTGACACCAAATGCCTCGTAAGTATTCAAAAATTTCATGAACAGATCAAAGATATGCCTGGCTAACAAATCTGCTTCCTCTGAAACAGCGCTGCCTTGGGAAGCTTCTGGTACATATTGCACCTTCAACTCAAGTTATTGCAGCAATTGACCCTGCTTTAACCTGCCGCAACAAAGATAAGGTGAGAGGTTTTCTTTTATGAACAGAGTTAACTTAGGGCTTCAGCCCCTGTGCTGCATCCAGAATTTTTTATGAGTAAATGTTCAGATGCGCCCCAGAGGCTGGTGCTCAGAACAGCAATCTGATTTTGGGGATCAAACTAACAATGACTGTTTCAAGCTCTCCCCCCTTCCAACACTACTATGTCCCTGAATATGAAAATGGATAGGATGGGGAAGAGTTTCCTGTTATTGGATGTAAGCCAACTGAGTTTTGTAAAGGTAAACAAAGAGGAATTCAAAATTTATTTTACTTTCATCTGCTTCGGGAAATGACAGGAACAAATGCTCCCATCCCTCATCCCCTATTTTGAAGCTGAGGTGCTGTAAATACATACCAGTAAAATAACTGTGGTAATCTGACTTATAGGTAGAGGCCTACCGAATGGACCCCCTTGTATGGCATGAAGGAGTGAAAGTCCAGTGGGGATTAGCATTAGCTCATGCTCTGGACAAAATTCAAGCCAACATGGCAAACATACATTGGCCCTTTATTGTCTTACATGGTAGTGCTGACAAACTGACAATGGTTGATGGCTCTGTTCAGTTGGAAAAAGTGGCTAAAAGTAGTGACAAAACAATCAAGGTAATTTTTGGCAAGAAATATGTGGCATCCCTTTGAGGGACAACTGGAGTGCAGCTTTGCTGAAGTAGGATATGAACGTGGGCCAGACCCTCCTTGGCTTAAAGTGCACCTAAAGCTTACAACAGTACTTTGTAAATCAGTTCTCCAGATACACAATAAGATGGTTTAAAGTGCACCTAAAGCTTACAACAGTACTTTGTAAATCAGTTCTCCTCCAGATGCACAAGAAGATGGTTTTATCATTTTGAATATGGACTGCACGTTTCAGAGTTCTAAGAGTTTGAAACATAAAGCATGAAGTCATTTCGGGAATAACAGTCTAAAAGTAATTTGTAGTTGTAATTTAAGGCATATGCCATGGAATTAACCAGCTAAAATGTTAACAAAGACATATATTGAAACTTAATTGGCAATTTTCAATATAAAAAAGGACAAGAAGTCACTTGTGGAGGTTTTTGTATAATGAATTACTGAAATGACATCATGTTTCATATTTCAAACTCTTATAACTCCAAAGCACGCAGTCCATATTCAAAAATATTAAACCATCTTGTGTATCTAATGAAGAACTGATTTACAAAGTATTGTCGTAAGCTTTAGGTGCACTTTAAAGTGCATTGTTTTCCCATTCTGCAAGTCATTTTCTTTTGTTTAGAGGGTTGCACTTAAGACACACATGAATAATGATATAGCTCAAACAATCTTATTGATAAGCCTGAGAAAACATGAGTGAAAAAACCCTTTTTCTCAGGCTGTTATTGATCTAAAATGGAAAAACATTAAGCTGAAGCTGAGAATACCATGTTCTCATCTTTGATAATTTTCCTATGCTTCTCATTTGAGTTTGAAATGGCATGAGTTTTGTCTCGATGTTTAGTCAATAAGATGTTCATGTTGTTAGGGGCAACATCAAAAAATATGTGAAGTGATAGTCAATCTTTTAGTGATTTTTTTCCCATGCTTGTTTGTCTTTGTCAGCTTCGTCAAATGTCACTTCCTATTGATATCTTTTGATGTTGTCCCTGATAACATGCACATCTTATCAACAAAATGTCACAACAAAACATCGCGTCAAATGTATGCAGTGTCAAACTAGAAAGAGAAGTGTCACAGTAATGATTATTTACTATATAATTTAATTTAATTATCAGATTTATGAGGGATATTACCATGAGTTATTGAATGAACCACGAGAATATTCTGAAGTGGTGAAGAATGATATTATCGAATGGTTAAGGAAAAGGCTGCCTGGTGGAGAACATTATGAACCAATCCAACCCAACAGAAACCATAGTGTAGGATTGGTCTGATGATGGTTTGCAAGCAAAGCTAATGTCACTATTATTATAATTAGAATAAACATGTCTGCAAGCCTTTGTTAATATTCATACATTCTGTTCTTTAGCCTTATGCACATGCAGCTTAGTTGCATACTCTTCTATACAAAATGCTTTTGCTGCAAACAAGGTTTTACATTCCTATGGTGAAAACAGTTCAATACACAAAAGCTCATACATAGAGTATGCAATATCTGGTTAAACACTACAAGCACAATGAATTATAAGAAAGCGTGATATTACAATTACATTTTAAGCACAAAATATTTATTTTAAAATAAGCAAAGTGAATAATGTTTAAAATAATTTTACAGTGCATACCAGTAACTCACAGATTGCACAAGTTCATTTCGAACAGCACTAAGTAATATGTAATCTTAGTATCATTAACCATGTAACTTATTAACAGCTGCATCAGTATTGGAAAAAATACATATTTCTATTTAAAACTGTTTGCAGTAGAAAAAGGTATTTTTATACTCAGTGTTATTTCAAATTGGCTTTTCTAATAAAAGGAATAAATTATACGTATAAAGTATGACTAAAATTGATGATGTAAATTCTAAGGGAAAAAATAATAAATTGAAGCAACATTTATTCAGATTTCCATTTGATATACTCATAGTTTGAATTGAATTGAATTGCATATAAAAATATGTCATTCATCATAAAAAAAAAATGGCAGATTACTCTTCTATTTAAACATGGACGGCATCAAGCATCATACATTACCACAGCTGACTGGTAAGGATTTCCAAGGCAAATCTTTGCCCAAATTTCTACCTCTTATACCTGTTGTTGGTATACCAATTATGAGCAAACAGACCAGCAAACAACCAGATCAACAAAATAAAACTGGTTGCCTAGCCATAAGTATGAAGGATCTTGAAAGCAATATTTTTAATAATCGCAGGATGAAGAAAAAATATAGAAAATGCACCTTTTTCCTCTGCTAACCATATTAATTAATTTCAAGCTGAAAGGGAGGGTTCACAAGGCACCCTGAATCTGCTATCCTACACAATCTAACATTCTGATCACTCAGGATATCGTTTGCCACACCTTGTCAAGTAGTCACATTTACATCCCACAGGACAAGCAAGGATACCACGCTGCTGTAATCTCTGTATTCACATGCAACAAAGAAATACATTGGTTAACAAAAATGTCCATGAACTAGTGCTTAGTTGCTTTGGGTGACAAACATATTAGTAAAAATTGCAGTTTATAGCAGTGAATAATATCAATACCCTGTTCATTGCATCATATCTCAGTTCAAATTCTGCTGTTCCTGCTTTTAGGTCTGGTTTGTAATTCCAGAATGAGCCAGCACCAACAACAGCTCTAGGCCATATCTGTGAAAAATAACAATCAGAATTCTACATAAAGCACAGTCTGCAAATCTGCAACATATGAGCAACACTGGAGCATTTGAACATCCATAACAGATATTGTGATTCCCGCAACATTGAGTTGTTAACAACACTGTGACACCACATATGCACTAGATGCTGTGATGTATGCAACAACAATTGGGGGGAAGGGTACAGAAATTTAAAACCCACCCCCATCTACTTAAGTCTCCAGCATCCACCTCAGAATCCATTGGGCTGAGACATCCAAATGATGCCATATCTACAACACTGTACATCCATCAATGCTGCAAAGTTCATGATGCTGAAAGTTCAGGGAAAGTTTAAAACAGCCAATGCCCAATTCCTTTGCTACGTCTCCAATATCTCTGATTAAAGTGATTGAGGTATCATGACGTTCATGGGCAATGTTCGCACGCATGAAATTTATGTGCTCACGCTCGTCTTTATGACGTTATTTAAATGTTTTGATTGGCAAAACATTAAGAAAGGACAATTTTCACTTCTTCACACGCCTATCAAGAACGGTGACGGTCCCCCTTTTTTTCTTAAAATCAAGCTACTTTAATATGTTAAAATGAAAAAATGACATCACGTGGTAAAAATGATAGCAAAAAAAATCTTCAAAAAAATTAAACCCCCTTCAAGATCAAAACTAAAATGCATTTTGACGGCGACGCACAACTTCAATTAATCTTTATAATTCTCGAGCAGAACCATTTTTTGATCATTTTTTCTTTTCTTTATGTTGTGAAGAACTATTCTTAACCTCAGAAAAAGTTCTGTCAAATCGAAATCTAGTTTTCACTTTTTTAAATGTTTTAATTTGAGACCATGAGTTATGATAAAACGCACGCTATTTTCTTCGAAATAGTCCATATTCCATAAGTTGCAGCTCAAAAATAAAGACAGTGACCCCTATTTTTTAATTGATATTTTGAAGAGTATCATTAAGTTTCTTCATGCTAAGTTTCTAATCAGAAAATTCTCATTGTTCTTTCATTTACCCGTGAATGTCCTTAATTAACTCACCAAGCCACTGACAGACTGCGTAAACTGGCCATCATGAGTAGGGTCATACATCCACCATGCTTGTGGTTTTGCCTGTTGTGTGTAGCAGCATTCAGATATGTAGCAATAATCGTCAGTCCACATTGCCATCTCACCACCAAGCAGGAGCTCAGCTTCTTGTGGACTTAACTTTACAGACACAATAATGGATGGTATTATGAGAAACCTTTAATCTGCAAAGTTCTCGAATGCAGCATGCTGAACAACATTTTTCAATGCATGCTTGTATTCATGTCTGAACAAAAATCAACCCTAACTCGATACTTTCAGAATTGACTGATGGACTGAATAAATAAATGGTTAAAAAATTTTATATGATTTCAGTGGCTCATCATTGCCCCGGCATTGAGATATCAAGGGTTTTTCTTCCAAAAAATGCTAATGACTGGTGATGTCTACCCAGGCTTTCGAGCATTAAATTTGGCTAACTGATATTACTTCTAAGTGTTGGCCATGGGACCCCAAATTCATGATAAAGACTGTGAACCAATGACTATTATGATGACATCTTTTTAATACTGCTTGTTTGAGCCAGTAAATTTTCTTATATTTAATGTAGCCTGGGTACACGCCACAGTCATTAGCATAATATTGGAAGAAAAACCCCTGATATCTCCATAATGAGCCACTCAAATCATAAACCATTTTATTTATTCAGTCCATGTACAGTCCATTCTGAAAGTATCAAGTTAGGGTTTTATAGGCACTTAATTAAAGCATGCTTTTGTTAACCTAATTGTTCAAAGTTTCGTATGGTTTTTCCAAAGATCTACCCAAAAATGCCACACTTCAAGTGAGTGCACATTTCTGCAATATTTTTTAAAACTGCTCAAGCAATCAAAATGGTCTATTGACAGTCCTTACTACAACTCTGAATGAATGACTTTGTAATTTGAAATACTTACTCCTGCTGCAATATCTGTCCATAGTGTTTCAGGTGTGACTGATGGTGTATTGAGATAGAAATGACTAGACAGTGCATTGATTCTGTATTTTAAAGCAAAATATGAAAAATAAGTGCATAAAAATGATTGAATGTCTACTTATAGGAGGGTGTACAACTTAATAGAAGGGAAGGATGCAGGATAAATATTTAGTTGGCACTTCAATGTTATTTCTTGTGTTTTGGCTGCTGTCAATCAAACTTCACATGATTTTTTTATTGGCGAAAAAGCCCAAAATGATCTTGAAGTTTCAAACGTTTGAATTTTACGAAAAGAAATACAAGTTTGCTTCTTTTCCGAATTTACAAAGCAAGGATTTTGCAAGAGCAAGCCCTTTTCATAATTTTGAAAATAGGTGTAAATTAGGATACCTGGAGGGGAGAGGGTGAAAAGCTCCTTTCAATGTCTTGCACCAATGGGGGGGGGGGGGGGGGGGGTTGGGCGAACCCACTTTTTATAACTTTTTGTCAATTGTTCCCATTCTGGAGGTGGGGGATTTTCATTTTTTATAATAATTTGTAATAAGTGA
>JAABNW020088446.1:0-46865 GCA_015164035.2 Radianthus crispa
TGCGTATGGAGGAAACACGGCCCCACAAGCTTCTAGCTTTAAAGCCTACCGTGTATAAACAAAAGAGATATTATTATATATATTATTATGGCCCACTGACATAGTGAGGTGGTCACAGGAGAGATGCATGTGACCCCAACATTTTGCTCCAGTTACCCAGATAAATAAACTGAATATCAATGAGCATAATATTCAATTATACCTCTCATTATTATGACTACCATATCTAGATGAAAATAATTTGTATAGGGTTCTTTCAGAAATTCAAAATTCCATCACTCATTCCTCACTACCTGAAGAAATCCCATTGGAATGGAGTCTGTTGGGACTTGTCTCAGAAGTAAACATTTAACTCTTTCCTCATTGGTTGAGCACCTGAGGTTGACCAATCAGCACGAAGTATAGCTCAACAAAGATGTTAAGTTTTTGAATGTCTCCATTTTGAATTTCAACTACCCATACAAGTCCCAACAGACTCCGTTCCCAGGGGTATTTCTTCTGGTAATGAGGAATGAGTGACAGACATTTACCCCTGGTTTCTCAAGGATGACAAAAATTCTCAAAATTTACAATACATACCTAATATTGTATTTTCATCATCATAACCTTTATCACAATCAATTCTAAAAAGAACAAAAAGGATATTGTAAATTGTAAGACACTGGAGTCATGAATCTTTTCTAAAGATGGATTGCAGATCTGAAATAGATTAATTTAGACTATTTTCTATTCAATGTCTTTACTTCGTGCTTGGATAATGATAATGATAATGATATTGAACTTATATAGCGCACTTTTATCATGTGAATATGTTGAAAGGCACTTTACAATGCTATGAATGAGGTGGTTAGTATGAAGTGTAGGCACTGAGGGTGGTCAAGGCCAGGGTTTCATTACGTCCTCAGTGGTTCTTTTACGTCCCTCCAATGCAGGGTTAGATAGTTTGGAGACGGGACCTATGGTTTAACATCCTTATCCGAGAAGATGCAAGGATCTAACCATTTGCAGATGTAATTACAAAGGGAGCACCTTCTCCTCATTTATTTTAAGACCCTGAGTGTTGGTCCGACCGGAAATCGAACCTTGGTCTCCTGCTCAGTAGTCCAGCACCCTACCAACTCAGCCAACCAGTTGTTGGTTAAACAACATTTCCTGGGGAAACAGGACAAAGTATGCACAAGAATGCCAGAAAAAAAAACATGTCTTACCTCAGTAAAGTACCAAAGTTATAATCTTCTACTTTGTTCTTGAATAGGTTACAAAAGGGCCTCCATCGCTATTAAAAAAGCATTAAGTAACAAAAATAATACTATGGTACTGTATTTTAGCCATCATTACAACCTGGAACTCCCTGCCACTGAAAAGTTTTAGCAAAGCTTTCACATCAACTGGCAAATTGGACTCAAAATCTCTGTGGCAAGAGGATAGGAGGATGACCTGCCTAAAAAATCATGATTAAATGTGGCCGACTCACTGCTTTTGCTATCTCTGATTTGAAATCTTCTTCCTTTATCACTTTGACCTAAGAAAAATATAGGAGTTTATAAGATGCAAGCTGGTGGGAGCACAGGTGGCACAGCGGTGAGAGCGCTCGCCTCTCACCACTTTGGTCCCGGGTTCGATTCCCGGACCCGGCATCATACGTGAGTTGAGTTTGTTGGTTCTCACCTGTGCTTCGAGGGTTTTTCTCCAGGTTCTCCGGTTTTCCTCCCTCCATAAAAATCAACTTCTGAATTCCAATTTGATCATGGAACGAGGGCCACACGTTTGTTAGCCGTGGGCTATTAAGTGCTACCCTCGTAAAACAAAGGCCATTATTATAAAGGTAGCACTTGATATTTTTGAAGAAAGTGAATGAATGAATAAAGAAATAAAAGAATTGGTGGTTGACAGATAGACGGATGAATGAATGGGTGTGGATTGAAAAAATGTTGATCATGTCTCCTTGATAACGACTCCTAGTCAACATGTCCTGGACAATGTGACATGGATGTTGTGCTCCAGACATAACATCCTGGATTTCATAATCCCACTGTCATGTCCTAGATATTGTGACCAAGATATCAATTCTCAGATGTTGCATCACAGACAATGCATTTTGGTGGCATGGGTGGCGTAGCGGTGAGAGCGGGCGCCTCTCAACTCTATGGTCCCTGGTTCAAGCCCCAGCTTGGGCAAGATTCATATATGAGCTGAGTTTGTTTGATGTGTTGTTCTCTCCTGTGCCATGAGGGTTTTTCTCCGGGTTCTCTGGTTTCCCTCCCTCCGTAAAAAGCAACATATGAGTTGAGAGTTGTGTGCATAGAATATATAATGTAGTGGTAGAGTGTGTGTGGGTGTGAGTGAAAAGTGTCCCCATTTAGCTGCGTGAGGTGCTAGAACGATTAGACACTTTCATAAAAGATATTTATTTATTTATTTTATCACAGACATCATACCCAGTGGGCACATCAAGGATGCTGGGAAAGAAATGTTGCAACATGGATGTGGAGTCACTGACATACTATGATTGACATCTTTAATTTGAATAAAGAAGGAACCATCTTGTAGAATGATGACTAATTGGGTAAATGAAGATAATTTTAACAAATAGAATCATACCTCAAGAGTTTTGAAATATCTTTTAAACTGTCTGTAAATGTCATCATCATAGCTACACAAAACAAAGGTTTTAATGTAAGTTAGTTAGTAAGTAAGTTATTCGGCATCTTGCACCTACATTGATGGTACAAATAATGATTAAGATAATATGTGAGTCATGAAGCCCAACTATTGGACACATGGGTAGTCTCCCTCATAGCCCTTTATAGTTTTGGCCATCATGCAATCCTCCCTCTGTGGGAGCAGCTGCGATGGAGACATGAAGCACTTTGCCAGAATTAAGTAGCTTAAGCATCAAACTACAGCTATTCATCATGGCATTTATATTATGTGGGAACATATGCCCTGTTTTAGGAACAGTGGAGGTGGGGCAGGGGGAATAAAGCCCCCTCGCTTTTAATTTTCTGCTGACTATTTTCTGACTATTTCCCCCCCTCCCCCAAACTTTTTGGGTTACTAGTTCAACTTACTTTGTCAATTTCAGCTTTGATGCATCAAATGCTGATATCAACTGTATAATGCAAGAAAAAGTGAAAGAACTAAAATAAGGATCAATCAATAACGAAATGTACCCAAAGACTACCCAGTGACTACATCACTCCCCATCAGGGCTCTTCTGTGAGGTAGTCCTCCCAATCCCTTAAAAATTCCAACTGGCAAGGAGGCAAACCAATTGAATTTATAAGCATTGTTGAGAAACTGAATATGATCAAATCAAAATCTGAACAAATACAGTCTCAGATAGTCGTCATGCAGTTGGACTTGAACCTGGACCATTGGGTTGCGAGACCATCCCTATATCAGCTGACTGAAAACCAGCACAAATATGTAGAAGTACATAGAAAGTCAAAGAAATGCTGAATAGAGTGGTCTACCTTAAAATATGTTTCTGCGTGTGTATGAGTCTTAATGGCCCAAGCCACTTCCAGTTCTGGCTAAACAGAATAAAGGTAAAAACAGAATTTGACATTTGTATCATGTCTTGTACATGTAAAGCACTTCATTTTGTAGCATTTCAAACTATTATTGAATACTGAACATATCTATTAAGCTATTTTGATATTACCATGTTTTTTAGCAACAAAATGATCATTTCAAACCAAAATCTTTACGTTTTTAGTAAGATTTGGGTTAGTTTTGCCCACGAGAGCCAAACACGTGAAAGAAAAGTTCGACTTACATTGTTTTTTTTGTCCATTTATCGCAAATTTCCCAGTCTCAAATACCAACAGAAGTCTCTATTTGCCAGAAATTAAGCTTAAGTGCGTTAATTTCCTAAATTTCATGCAAAATTTTACCTCAAAAAAACAACAATTTTTCAAGGAAAAAATCATCGAATCCAAATAGAGCCCAACTTTCCTCGGCCTACTTTGTCTTCTCAATACCAGTCTTCTCTCTATTTTTGGAACTTTTGAACATGAAGCCAAAGCTATTTATTTATTTACGAGAATTTTCCCATGTAAATAACGCAGAAACTTTTTCTTATTCAAATTTCAAGTATTTTAAGATTGCGAAAGAACTAAGAAATGCTTTATCCACGTTCAGCTTCTCGTTTTGGATGTGTGATTTAAGTTTGGTTTTATGACAACAAGAACGATGTTTTAACTTCACATGCTGTTTTTCATGTACATTGTAAGACCTCGCCAGTATGGCAGGCAAATAGGTTGGAACGCAGGTGGCTGTTTTAGCACCCCCGGTGGGGAGTGGGCGTGACCCCGGCACATGGTTCTTATACAGATTAAAATTTCTCTCTTTATTTCTCATATTTGTTCGTAACCCTAACCCAAACTCTTCTTCTCTCTCCTCTTTCAATATGGAAACATGTCGAATGACTTTTGAAAGGAGAATGATAGTGTGCATGAATAAAACTGTTCAACTCGATAATCCACAGGGTACCCAATAAGTGTTTTTGTAAGCTTGGTATGAAATGTAACAGGTAAAATTAAAGATTTCACAAGATAGGAAATATGAACAGCAGGGGTAAAATATTTACTGTAAAAGGAACTTGAAAGCCATGACTTCAAAAAGTGCTTCAGGGCGAGAGTCGCAGTGAAATAAAAGACTATTTGCCCAAATCTGTTGATCACTCCGGCAGAAATTCCCTTAATGTTGTAATCTTTAAAAAACAATATTTTTGTCGCACAGCAAGACACAGCAAGTTGTAGACGCAAAGGACGGACAGACGTGTTCAAAAAAGGCGGTCATTTGGATCAAAGCATAACGACTTCCGGTTCGAGAAGTAAAGAAAAGCCTGGGGGTTACTAGTCGATATCAAATCGATCATATGACGCATGCTCAGTGGAGCGTCTAGTGATGTCACTCGAGGTAGGTAGAGACGAAGGCAAATTTTTTCAGATTTCCATTGTTTTTGAGAATATTTCTGGTATACTTTTATAAAAATAAGTTAAGATTTCATCCAATCCAACGACAACACGATAAAGTAAACATTTGGTTATATATTTATGGTTTAATCTCGATGAATTGGTTTAGTTTTGTAAGGAAAATTCCTGGTTGAACACAAGCTAACTGAAGTGTTTTTGTTATTTCTTCGACTCATTCTCCAGGCCATGGCGACCGAAGAAAGCTCACAGAAATCCCAAGACAGTGAAGAAAGGTTGAAATTGTTTTACCAACAGCGAGATCTGTGTATGAGCACATTTGAAAAATGGACAGAGAGCGAGCAAGTCGAGTTTG
Organism: Radianthus crispa; assembly: GCA_015164035.2. Taxonomy (NCBI): domain Eukaryota; kingdom Metazoa; phylum Cnidaria; class Anthozoa; order Actiniaria; family Stichodactylidae; genus Radianthus; species Radianthus crispa. Next base: position 5,296 of record JAABNW020088446.1, read on the forward strand.
TGGAGTATTTGTTATCCCGAATGTGTCATTACCAGCACGGCCATGTTAATGCATACCTCAAGCCTATGCTTCAACGAGACTTTATTACGGCATTACCAGGTATTATTTAATCCTATACACCTTACTCAACTCTATTCAATTCCTGTTTTCTCTGATGAAGACCTTTTCGTGTTTTTTTATAGCCCATTTTTACGAAGTATTTATAGTAATAGATTGTTATATAATAGACGTCATAACCCCAAATAATGCTTTTGCTCGATCAAGGAAGACGTGAAAAAACTCTTCAAAACTTCCTCTTACTGTATATAAATCATTCTCTTGTTTCACAATGTCTGACTTTTTTGGCTAGTCAAACTTGCTTTATATAAATGTTTCTCAAAAACAATCAGTGGTATTATCAAGATACAAGAGTTTATTCACATTTTACCATATTATGTTTTGCAAATCAGACACATTTGTCTATAAAGAAATATTTCTATATCTTACTTAGATCATTATATTTATTATTTCATTCATTTGTTAAATGATATTAATTAAGATTCATGAGATCTAAATAAGAGTTTTGTTGATGTCCTATGAAGCCACTTGATACCATTAAAGTTTTCAGAAGCAAAATCAGCCTTAGATGTTGCTACTGGCTATAGCCTGCTGACGCAGCTGGGTAAATGTTTGTTCAGACAATCAGTCAGCACTTAACTTCCCTTATACCACACAGCAAATGCTAATGGTATTGATGATAAATATTATTAATAGCTATTGATATTAATCCTGAAATGTGTTCTAAAGAAAGCTACTGTACAGATTCACAGTTGTCACATAACTATATTCACAGTATTTTCATCATATACATATTACCAAAATCACTTCTGCGATTGATTGAGATATCCACTTAAAACCTTCTGCCTTTTTTGACCACAAAACTACAATAATGTTGTAAGAAAATTTTGTCAAATGCATCACAGAACAAGCTGGCAAGCTAGTCAAATCTTTGCTTTGAGGATCAGTGCTGTTGAGTCAGAATTGAAGTTCAGTCCAGTCACTATTTCAGCAACTGACTGATTATAATGCCTTACCCCAGTTTTTAATATCATGGAAAACACCTGACAGTATGAGGTCTTGTAATAGGATACCATGAATGAGGTATATGATGGATGATGTTCATCTCCTCCAACATTTTAAACCATAAGTAGAGTTTCAAATCATGTAAGAAATCATTACAAAGTGAATTGCTGGAAGATGTTCAATGATTTTATTTTTTTATTAATATTGATTACTTGAATTTCAACTGAGCAAGAGAGTTGAAAATTCATTTAAATTCAAAACCTTGATGACTAATAGCTATCATTTTCATTCACTTCCTTACTAGTTATGTAATCAGATGACCATGAAATGCAAAACATACAACAATTTTATCTAGAAGCTATTTTTTTCCACTTTAAAAGATTTATCTTTCATCTGTTTATCCCCAACATGGCCAATATTAGCATTGCATGATATGGTTGCTATAGAAACCATTGCTACAAGATGATTCTGATATTATTGTCACAAAAGTATAATTACTACTGTCTCTTATTTCCAATATCCTTGTTATCTTGATTTGAACTCTTGGTTTGAATAGATGTTTCTACATTGACAGTAAAAACTTTTTGTACAATGTGTTTGTTAGTGTGTGATGTGTTTTGAAATCAAAGATCAGGGTAAAAGATACTTGAAAATTCAATTCTCAATGCAATCAGGATTTCATTGGATTTCAAATAGAAATGGTAATAATTCAGTTCTTCATGAATCCATTCCATCTTAATCACAATCTTTAGTAAGATAATTTCAAGGTCAATATCAAAGACAAATGTCATAAATCACTAACAACCATTCTGGAGATTTTCTAGTAAAATTGATAAAGACCACTAATCTTTTTCATGTTTATAGTTATTTGATTTGAAGAAGTGATTCAAACTTGAGGTAGATGTTGGGATTCAAGTAGCAGTAGTAGTAGTAGTAGTAAAACTTTATTTAGAGAAGCTTTAAGAGTAATTACACCAGTTTAGCAAAACTAATCTTACACTGGGCCCTCAGAAAAGTTTGCTCTTCATTTGTGTTTATGTAAATTAAGTCTGTGAAGCAGTATATGGAAAATCTATCATACCAACACAGTTCAAAACTTTTCATGCTCTTTCATGGTAAAGTATTGCTTGTTTCTTTCAAGATCATCTTAGAGTTGACACTTATAGAAAATGTGTATTTATTTCTTTGTTTCATCTTAACTTCACCTCCTCTTTACCCCCTTTTTTACATTTCTCCTCACTCTAAGTCTTCCAATTCCATTGTATAATGATTTATTTCTGAATTCATGACTTATTCCACAGCTAAAGGACTTGATCACATAGCAGAGAATATCCTATCATATTTGGATGCAAAATCACTATGTGCAGCAGAAGTAGTTTGCAAAGAGTGGAGAAGAGTTATTGCTGATGGCATGTTGTGGAAAAAACTGATTGAACGGAAAGTAAGAACTGACCCATTATGGAGTGGACTAGCTGAGCGGCAAGGCTGGTAGGTTGTCATTATTAACATAGTATGTTATTCCTCCAAGACTCATGTTTGATGGGCGAGCAAAGAGTAGTCACCAAAGAGTTCTTAATTCCTCTTTGAGAACAAATCCTTGTTTCCTCAAGATTATCAATTTGCACATTAGGAAGAAAATAAGCACTTCTTGATAGACAAGTTATTGGTTTCTTCAAGAAGTTATCAAATGTCTGTTCAGTGTATTATTAATAGCAATTATTTTTGCCAAGTTATTAAGTCAAGCCAAAGAATGTTGCAGAATTCCAAAATGAGATTGGATGGTCGATTGTGGCTTGACATCTGATGCATATTATCATTTAAATTAATCATGTCTTTTTGTTTTTGGAATATCATCTTCATAATAAGATTTCTTAATAAGTTTTTACTATAGACAAATTTTCCAATAAAATGATTTTTCCTACAATTCACTCATGATTATTATTTTTGTTTTTAGGGGACTATACTTATTTAAATCAAAAGCTCCAGATCCTCCAAATAATGATTATTATAGACGTTTATATCCTACAATCATTAAGGATCTAGAGGTAAAAGCTGTTGATGGTACTGGTAGTTTCACATTTGGTAAATACTGCCTTGTTATATCATCAGGCTTTGCCTGGTTGAAGAAAATCAGCCTTAAAAGTCAATATTAATGTTAATAATGTGGAAATTGAATAAAAAGAAAATTTTGAACTCCCACAGACTTTGTGAGGCTAAGCATGTGCAAATGAGTTTGTGGTCATTGGAAAGAGCAGTATTTAGAGAATGTGAAGCTGCTGTAAATGTCTGTGATCTTTTGCTTAAGCATGCAAATTGTAGCAACGTCACACCCCACTATTTTCCTTCTGACCACATAAAGTTAGAGTAAAAATGTCCTCAAATGTTTGAGTTTTCCAAATAAATATTTTAGCATTGCACCTTCATATTTTATTGAACCCTTAAACAACCTTTAGCTCAGCTAAGTCAAGTAAAGGGTGTGGCTTACTTTTCTCGTCAAACCCTGAAACAACTTGTAGCTGGAATGATCATAATCAGGATATGGTGGAGCAGATGCTTCACAGGTGGTGATTGTTTTCAGACTGCACCAGAAGCCATTTGATTTTAATTTTCTTTAATAATATGATCTCAATTTCTTTTGCACTGTGATTTTAACATTTTTTGCACTGTTCACCCATAATAACTATTATAATGGTAATGCACATGTTTTTTTATTTTGTGGGTCCACAGTAATTGGCAATAGCTGTTGTGGTTTCCCTGCCTGTACGTTTCTATCTGTAACATTTCCTTTCATAACAAGCAAAGCTAAATAAATAAAAAAATAAATAAATAAAAGATCATACCCTGAGGCAACCAGTTCTTGGCTGATCCAAATCTAGGCATAACTAACTCCTATAATTATCTGGAATCTCACTAGTTATACTATGCAGTGTTAGAGAGGTTCTGAGAAAAATATTTTCATGTTTCGTATTCCATGTTACTAAAATCATCAAACATTCTTGGAATTTTATTATAGACGATAGAAACAAACTGGCGATGTGGCCGCCATGCATTACACCGAATCTACTGCCGAAGTGAAAACAGTAAAGGAGTGTACTGTCTACAGTATGATGACCAAAAGATTGTTAGTGGATTACGAGATAACACTATCAAGGTAGTTATGGTTTCTTTGAAAACTCATTCATATTCATTGGTCCCACACCCTGGAAAATCACAACCATGACATTGTCTTTATATCTGTACTCCTCCTTTACATAAAATTCAACCTATATTTCCCCTGGAAAAGCTTGATAACTATTGAAAAAGCTGAATGACACTTGAAATGGCTGCAAAGGAGGCTAATAATCTACAGGAATGCAGTATGTGTTTCATTGAGTTATTTGAACAGCCCTTGGTTGTGGCCACCACTGCCATTTTTAAATATTACTCTGAACATGCATGAATATTTTATTCATTTATCATGCAAAGGCTTTATTTTATTTATGAAGAGGTTATCAAATAACAATGTCTTTGCAGATTTTCTATACTTTCCATCTAAATATAGATATATATATTCTCTCAATATGGAAGCAATATTGTTAATGAATAGCCTGGTGTATTTCATCTTTTTTTGGGTTTATGGCAGTTTTAATATTTGAATAAAGTGCAATTTATTATATGGTGCTTTTAGCTTGCCATTCACATGGAACATTCTTTGTTTGGCTGTAAAAAAGCCTTCAAAAGCTGGGGTAGCATAGTACCTTAGTTTGTGATGACCAGTCAATTCCATAGATTTTACTCTTCTGGGTTTGAAAACTGTGTGTGTGCAATATGGTGGGGGGGGGGGGGTAATATGGCCCCTCCATCCCTACCCACTGGCTATTGTGGATGCTAAAGCACTGTGTGTTTACCCATTAACATGTTTTTCTATTTCTTTATTTGCTTCAACAGATCTGGGATAAAAAGAATCTAGAATGTATCAAAGTCCTGACAGGTCACACTGGCTCTGTTCTTTGTCTACAATATGACGAGAACGTCATAGTTACTGGTTCTAGTGATTCTACTGTAAGGTAATAATAGGTCTATCACTTGATTAAGAAAAACAAGTTGTTATCATTTTTGTGCCTGCAAAAGGTCCATGGAGAGTATTGTTATTAATGACAGTTTTGGTTTATCTCTGCAGAGTTTGGAATGTACATACAGGAGAGATGTTGAACACTCTGATCCATCACTGTGAAGCTGTTCTTCATCTAAGATTCCAAGAAGGAATGATGGTTACTTGTTCTAAGGTCAGTAACAAAATAACCTTGATGTTTCATATTTGTTTCCACAAGCCATGTAGAGGATAGGTTACAGAAGGTTGAAAAATAGATATCAACTAATACTAGGGTCAATACTGATTGTTTTGTCAGGATCGCTCCATTGCAGTATGGGATATGCAGTCACCTACTGATATCAACCTAAGAAGAGTATTAGTAGGTCATCGAGCTGCTGTTAATGTAGTAGACTTCGATGATAAATACATTGTATCTGCATCAGGCGATAGAACAATTAAGGTACATATATCATGTAATGTACAAGAATAAATTTATATCAGCAAGGTCAACTGACATTCTCTCATATTTTCTAAGGTCTGGAGTACATCCACTTGTGAGTTTGTTAGGACCCTTAATGGACATAGACGAGGTATCGCTTGCTTGCAGTATAGAGACCGTCTTGTCGTCAGTGGCTCATCAGACAACACAATAAGGTATGCTATATAGTCCAGATAGATGCATCTTGATAATGCTATGTATTGATTATTTCTATTAACATTCTTTCAGATTGTGGGATATAGAGTGTGGAGCATGTTTAAGAGTCCTAGAGGGTCATGAAGAACTAGTCAGGTAGCTCACTAACAGCATATCCATGCTTTTAAGTGTTTACAACTGGCTGAAGTAGCATTACAGTACTTATATTATGGCACTTTTATGCAACATATCCTCTTCATATTCATAATGGCTGCCAAACCTGGTTACCACTAGGAACAACTGCATGGAAGCAAGGTCCTAAAGGCCTCAGTAGTAAACAAATACAAGTATTTACTGCATAACTATTTGAATCAATTTAATATTATTAAAAATGAGATCTGATGTAAAGCTTCGATTGCAGGTCTTTGTGTGTCATTTATTAGAAATGAGGCCTTTCACCTTGCTTCCATGCACTTGCTCCTAGTCCCAACTGGGTTTGACAGTCATAGGCCTTTTCTGAGATCCCACAATCAAGGTGCATGCTGGTCTAGCCTCTGTACAAACAACACCATATAAGGCATGATGACAGAAGATTTGTCTATTAAAACTAGACCACAATGCACCTTGTCCACTATCTCAGTAAAGGGGTTTAATGAGAAAGGTCCATTTCCCAAGAGTCCCGTAATGCACTGCATACAGGCAATTAATACAGTGGTGTAGGCACTAAATTAACCAGTGTAGTAAGAATGTTTTGAGTGTAAAAGTGATGGGGCTAATAACATACAATCTAATTGTTTGCTGATTGTGTCTTTTTTAGATGTATCCGATTTGACAACAAACGAATTGTCAGTGGTGCATATGATGGGTAAGTCTTACCCAGTAATCTTGACCCTTCTGGTTCTTTTGACCAGTAACTCTAAACAGATAGACTGTAGTCTTTCTTCAGTTAATGCTCACCAGTTGTCGACTATTCCCCACTCATTATTTATTCTTATATTGTTCTTTATTGTTGTCAGAAAAATAAAAGTATGGGACTTGCAAGCAGCCTTAGACCCCAGAGCACCTGCAGGATCTTTATGTATACGAACACTAGTGGTAAGTTGATCACCTTTCTCTTTTCTCCTTGTAACATTTGTTTTTATTTAATCTAGAGAACCCTGACAGAAAATTTCAGATACAGAAAGATGTTCCCAACAACTGCCCATGCATGATATTGAGGCGAGAGCACTATCTACTGCACCACCTTCCTGCCTACATTCAGAATGCAAGAAAATATTGCCTTATAACTTAGCCTTGTCATTCTTATCTATTTCAGGAACACACAGGAAGAGTATTTCGGCTACAGTTTGATGATTTTCAAATAGTGAGTAGCTCTCATGATGACACAATTCTCATGTGGGACTTTCTAAACTATACTGAACCTCAAGAAACTACAACTCCAACTCCACGAACATATACCTACGTCTCAAGGTGATTCTGCAACCAAAGATATTAGAAATAGTTACAAATTCCTAGAGATTTTGTTAGGTATTGATGTCTAGTTTAGTTTGAATACTGTTAAATTTCTTTAAGATTAATGATAACCACAATACTTCTAAGGAGAGTTTATACTTGTACAGAAAAAAGGGTTCTGTGCACCTTGAAAAAGTTTAAAATGGATATCTGTGACTGCCCATATGCCAGTTAGCAGATTGGGAGTATGGGACTGTAAGGGACTGTAAGGGATTTGAGACCTGCGTAGGTCTCTCCTATTTTTTCCACCTTGGTGTGGCTAGTCTCCCCCGCAGCCATTTTTAGTGCTGGTCAGCACTCAACACTTTCTCCCCCAAAACAATTGCTTGCATTCAAACTACATTTCATTTTGATTCTTCAAGAGTCTTGTGTGATAACCAACCCTAAAAACTATGGGGGAGACTACAGAGTGGCTAAAGTTGAACTAGATCTTGCTATTCTCTCCGTGCATTCTCCTTTCACCTACTGTTATACACTGGTTCCAAACATGGCAGATAGATGTTGGTGGACTGGGCCAATATAATCAAAAGGAGGCTAGTCAGGTTGTCAGGATGGTGCTCTTTCAGCAAAAAAAGATACTGGTATATCAGCCTCTGTAAGAGACATGTTTGAGCAAGAATCGAGTGTGAAAACTTCAAAATATTGCAAGGGAAAGTCACATTGCGTATAACAGACAACTGACAGCTTCACTTTGGTTGTATCGTCCCAAACCACCCATGTCCATCAGCCATGCTTGGAATCAGTATAACCTGGCTTTACAGCCATACACTGTAAGTAGGGTTTGTCAGAGTTTGATGGAAGTAGAGGTTTATAAAACCCATGGAACCCCAGTGTACTAGTACCCTTTTCAATCCACACCCTCTCGTGGCCACACCCTACATTTCTTTAAAAGAATTCAATCTTGTTAAGGGTTTGAAACACTCTTACGCTTATATTTTGTGATAATGTCTGTAAAAAGGTAAAAAACGTCTTGTATTGGGCAATAAAATGCTTATCTTCAAAGGGACAAATCATAATGGTGCTTAGTGTATTTTTAAATGTTTAAGTTGAATTTTCTTCGATATTACAGCAACCAATATTTGACTTTTGCGAAATATTTCCACAAGAAAATAAATTAAAATTTAAGGTTGTGTAACAAAAGCGAAAATGGAAAAAGAACAATTTTGAGAGAATAAGGTTTGGACGTTATTTTGGTTCAATTTTTGTTCTTGTCTGACATCATAAGAGCTTTACTGAAAAGAATTTCTACTGTAGTCAAGATGTCTTTTGCAAAATAAACTCAGAAAGGTATTGGAAGCCTTATATTTTACAGCTGATTCAGGCTGGCTGTAAAAACAACAGACTTTACAAACACCCATTTGGCATTTCAATTGTGCATGTCTCAATTAGTGAGATGTTAGTTATTGTTATGTGGCAGAGACTACATTTTATGCTTTCAAAGCGCAGAATTCCACTTCAAAACTTTGCAAAAAAAAGCTTTTGAACAATGGCTTTTTAGTCTACATTGAATTAATTTACGACTACTACACAAACAAAAGTATAGCTAAAGAAGGGTTCTTTTATAGATGAGGTGCAGGAAACCCAAGAGTCACACATTATAAGGAATAGAATTTCTCATGAGTTCATTCTAACTATAGCAACACACTGTCACAATGTAGTCTTTGCCCCTTAACAGCAATGGACATCTTGCTTGGAAACATGCAAAATTTAAATATCAAACCCGCTGTTGTAACATCTGTAGTTTTACAGTCAACCAGAATTGGCTGTATTTGACGGTCATTTGATATTGAAAATAGTTTTTTGCAAGGAAAGGTTACAATTTAGTACTCTGTAATTCAACTCCAGCGGAAATAAAATTTGTTGTGTACATAGAAAAAAAGGGAAACAAAAAGGAAATAGGAAGTCGGGATTCATTTGCAAACGTAGTTCAAACTTTGGCAATAGGAAATTTAGTCAGAAAGGTAAAATTTGATTTGTACATGCCACTCTTGTCAAATAATACACAACTGTAACTTATTGTATATTTGAATGACAAAGATTAATGTGAAATCATATTTCATCCATTTTACCCTGCAAACAGAGGGGTAGAAGGGTCTGAAAACACCTCTGTTTGCAGGGTGTTCTGTTTAAAAGAATCTTCTCAAATTCATGAATAATTAATGAGGATAAAACAAAGAAAAATCACTGCCATGACAGTGTCTTGATACACTGAGCAAACACTCTCTCTCTCATGTTTGATCTATTACATCAAGACAGTCATGGTAGTGATTTTTCTTTGTTTTGTCCTCATTAATTTTTCATGAATTTGAGAAGTAATAGTTCTATGGATGCCAGTGAATGTTTTTGGTATTTGGTTTCTTCATTTCAATGATAAAAAACCCTGTAAAACTGATATTTTGAGACCTTTTGATATAAAGTTAACACGAAGAGAGATCATATTAAAGAAAGAGAAAACAAAGAAATAGATGAAAAAGAAAAATAAGTTGTTAAAAACTATTCTGACATATCTTGAATTTTAAAATCTCTCAAATAGACCTTATTCGCCTCGAATGTAAATTGCCCAATTCAAACCATGTGATATTTACATGATGGTCTATGGGGAATTGTTTCTTTATCTTTCTGAAATTTATTCATTCATATTGAAAGAAACAATTCTCCAGAGACCATCATGTAAACATCACATGGTTTGAATTGGGCAATTTGCATTCAAAGCGAATAAGGTCTATTTGGAAACATCTCCAAGCAAAGCTCCTCTTGTTTGGAGTTCTCAAATTGTTTATTCAAACTGAGGTAAATTTTCTACCCCCCTACCCCCCATGTTAGATAGTCTATACCTCAAGAACTTCAATTTAGGAGTTTTCATAAAGCCTGGTCCACTTGAATGACAACTATAACTGTACGAAATTTTCACAGACTCTATAGATGGATATTTTGTGATGTCATCGTTTACATTTTACTTATTTTCCAGCTAAGATTAGCTAGCATTGAAAATTTGAGCTAAATTCATTAAGTGGATATTGTGTAATGTGAAATAAAATCACTAAATTTTACAGTCAATGTATGGGCTCATTAGTGCTTATGCCACACAGAGATATCATATTACACAAAATCTATTTTATGCATCAAGCTAAAATTTTTAGGAGGGCTAAATTTACTCTGTTCTATCAATATTCAAAATTGATTTGGATTGATTTACCTTGGTTCAAACTGGTGAACTGTTTATGCTAATGAGAAAAATATTGTAAACAAATTTCTACCTATTGTACTGCTATTAACAGTGCTCTTGTTTAGGATCTTGATTGTGTGAACCATGCTTAATATCAACCTACAAATTATCACTATTAGATGTATAGATTCAATCATAGAAATAAATCTATCACGTGTATTAATTAATTATATAACAAACCTATTAATTAATGACTTAATGAAATTTGAATATTAATTAACAGAAAGCTCTTAAAGCCTAAGTTGTTATTTAAAAGGCATTCACTTCACTACACGTTGAATTAGAATGGTTTTCTACAGATAATAAATATTGAATGCATATATGTAGTTGTGATTGAGTCCTGAAGGGTCTGCAACCAGTATAGCTTTGGACATGTTGCAGGGATATGTCGGAGAATGCAGGGGCGGATCCAGGGGTGGGGAAAAGGGGGAATTTTCCCCCCTCTCTCCCTCTTAGTAGTCATGTGCTACTAGGGAAACTCGGTCCTTAAAAGTTCGTGCTTGGAAAAGGATTGTTTGTGTTTAATATATATATATGTGAATCCTAAATTCGCCCCCTCTTGAAAATTCCTGGATCCGCCCCTGGAATGGCAGTGATTTCATGGGACGAAGTGAGACAAACGTTTCTCCCTGCAACACAGAAAACTTACATAGACACAGAGGGAATTCATGATTGGCCCTGTGAGATGTTCCTGTGATATGCTCATGCCACCACAGCTTTAAGGATCTTCATATATTGTTTGAAAGTAACTATCTATATCTTCTACAAGTTCATAAACCCTTCCTCTGATTCTCAACCCTGTCTTCCTCAAAAGCCCCAGGTTATTTCTTCTCCTGAGAACAATTTGCCAGATATTACTTCTCTGGACACATTTAATGTCCTCGACAGCCACGACTTCACTTAAAGCTTCAACTATTTCGAGTACTTTGAATACCGGTAGAATTCTTTCACTATTGAGGTATTCAATTGCGAAGTAAAGGCAAACTGCATTTTCTCCAAAGCCCCAATTATTCCAGTACAGATCTTTGTCTTCATTTGGTAACATATCATCGTTAGCAACAGCGCTATCTTTCTTGCAAACAATGTACAAACTATCTAAGATTCTTGCTGTGCTGTTTACTCTTCTATTAACAGCTTCATTCTTCACACTATCCTCATTCAAGTCGTGGTGTTGATTTTCTGAATTACGGCTTGAGTATCCGATTGTCTTTTTTAATTTACACCTTTTGAGTTCAGAGCACAATCGATATTCTTCGCACGAGTTTTCTTCTGTGATTTCTGGAAAATCTCTTGTCCCGATCATTGAAGATACTATTTTCTGTGCTTCTTTAGAGAGCCCTGAGTAGTTAGAAACCATTCTTTGGTTGTCATGTTCCGGTGTTTGCGTCCCTGTTGTTCGAAACATTGTTTTGTCGTGAACAGCCTCTTTATCGCCACTCTTCACGACTTTATCCTCGCGGTCACCAAGATTGCTTTTACAGACATCTTTAGACAATATTGAGGTTCCTGTAACGTTTTTCTTGCGTTTCGAATGTCTTCTCAATCTCCGAGGATTAGGATTTTTCTGCATAGCAACAGTTTTCTCGTCCTGGTCAAGCCAGGTTCTGAGATGACCTTTGTCATCAGGGATCTCTTCGCAAATTCCTAACTCATTTGCCTCCACCCTATTGGTCTCTGGAAAACACCCCAGACATCCAACACCAGTACAAAGTATTCGTCCTTCTTTGGTCTTGTGGGTTCCGATCCCTGATGACCAGCGATTTGCAGTTAAAAACGCAGCCATGTGGTAAAAAAAGTTTTTATCTAAAAACAACAAACAGCTGAATGGTTTCCTGAAGACACAGGGAGACCAAATCGATATAAAGTACTACGCAATGGGGAGGGGGCAGTTCACTAAATATAATTAAATTTTAGAAAAATAATTTTTTTTCCCTCAAAAGTTAATACATTTTCTTTTTTGTTGTATAGTATGTTTCTCATCTTGAACCAGTAACAAAATTTTGGCATCTTATTTGCCTTGGTTGAGGTACCCTCCCCTCCCTAGTCATTTGTTGGATCACATGACCAATACAAACGGTTTGAGCGCCAAGCTCAAAAGAAATACTACAGACAACCGGTTTTCCTCTCATTTTTCCATCATAAAAAGAAAACGGCTCCAAAATACCAAGCAATTTCATCTCGATAACGACAGAAGCTAAATTCTTATTATTTTCCACCATATTTTCGCCGTTTATATCAAGAATAGTCTGGTTTTTTTTGAATAATTCAAAGATGGCGGCCGCAGTACTCGCTGTAGAAGCCTTGACAACTCCAGTGTTCCCAACACCCAACATGGATTCTCCTGCTACAAGACGGCGTAGACCTTTAGCTCTTGTAAGCAGTAATACTCCTTCTGTTGATCTAACGTTGAATGATGACGCTGCCGAGAAGAGACAGCGTAGATTGTCAAGGGTTACAAGTGTAGCTTTGTCGAGTCCTTCGACTCCAAGAAGTGCAAATAGAGGGTTTGATTTGGAAAGGTAAGCTGAATGAAGCCTGATGTTCATCGAATGGAGTCCTTTCACGTCATTACTCTTGAATAAAGCTCTTTGTTTGCTTGAAATCTAGTGATTTTGCAGTAGATTTTATGACAATATTGAAATCTGATTATAAACATCAGAACTTGTACAAGAAAGCTCACTTGTACTTTGTCGAAAGCCTTGCTGTAAGCATAATGTTGTCGTACGTTATTTTTTAGGAATCAAACAAAAAGTGGTCTTAGCAACTTTCAGCTCAAGGATCTGTACTCTAACTGTATCAAACTGTCAACTGAAAATGTGAGTATGACAACAGCTGTTTTTGTCCACACACGTTTCTTTGATTTTCAAGAAATAGTTGTAACTTGGAGTAAGAATCATATCAAGGCAAAAGGGCTATGAATATAGGAGGATGTGTTTTTTGTGAATTTATTTATGGCTTGGTTCCTTAGATGATGCCAACTGTTCCTATATTTCCCTTGCATCCATTTGTTCTTTAATACGTTCATTCAGATTGATCATTGTTGCACATTTTCATTTGACAGAAAATCAACTCCAAGAATGCATTTGGCCTCCATTTGATTGACTATATGCAAGACCTCATCAAGACAGTCAAAGAAGGAGAAATGACAAACTTTCAAGTTGCCAGTTGTACTCTAGATGCTAGTGCAAAGATCTATGCTGGACGAGTGGACTCCATCCATGCCCAGGCATACAAGATGTTAGGGGGCTTAGGACGAGCTGAAAATGCAAAAGGTATCTAGTATCAATAGCTGTTATTACAGCTGAGCCCGCAATACAATATTTCTTTTGTTTTGGAGTCATCCATGCGAGGCTATCAGGTCAATACAATGCTTTTTATCTCATTTACATCAGCCGTAATAACTGCTATTGCTGTTCAACTGCTGCATTAAAAGAGAAAATATGTGAAGCTTTGCTGACCCATCAGCAAGATAATTTCAACTCAGAACCTGAAATTTATATAGCAAATTGTTTTAATGAGTAAATTTTTCAAAACCTTTTCATTGAGATACCCATGGTGAGGGTGATAATTTGATATTTTTCAGATGGTGATGGAGAGGGTGAAAATGCCACTAATGAGTCTCAAGCTGGGAAACAGAAGAGCAAGAAGGTAAATTGGATAGCATATAGCAGATGGGAGGGGAGGGTGAGAATGTCCAAACACAAAGGCTACTCATTGACATTTTCCATGTATTATTGTAGGCCAATCACAGACCAGGAAATACCATTGAAACTAATTTAAAGAACCTGGATGTCAACCAGTTTGATCTGGAGTTTGAAGTAAGTACAGTAGAATCTGGTTCTCTCACTTTGCAAGGGGCCAACCAGTCCAAAAAAGTAGCAAAGCCTTGAGATATCTGGGATATAAATATATGCTACATTTTGATAAACAACAAATGAATGTTGTAGGTTGACCCACTATTTCACAAGACATCAGCTGCTTTTGATGAGGGTGGCACAGATGGCTTGCTAATCAACCATCTGTTTGTGTGTGATGATGGTTGTGAACTTCTACTTGATTCTACTGTTTCCATGGCAACCAAGAGTGTTATGACTGAAGGCCAAACATCCCAGGACAACACTATGATTGACTTGTCAGAACTAAGAGGTGATTGACATTATCTTCATTGGTGTCATCATTATATCCATCTTCATTCCTGTTGTCATCATCAGCATCACTACTTTTGTTAGCATATCATTAATATCATCATTTCCATCATCTAGCAACATATCTAGGATGCATTTATTTCAAGCATTTTTTTTCTTTTTCAGAGGCCTATAGTAATATCAATTTTGAGAGCTATCAAATCTGCCCTTATTTTAGTGAGTTTGAATTTATGAACTGGAACAAAGAGGAAAATGTAAGGAAAAAAGACTCCAAAAATATTTTTTTAACTTCATAAATATTGTTTCTAACAGTGATAACATTAGACCACATTGATATTCCTTTAGGTTAATCCAGAGTTCAGCAATATGATACAAAAGTCTAACAACGATGAACATGCCTTTGATATTGATGCACCAGGTAAGATTGCAACTTGTTCACTCATTTGTTACTTGTCTTGGACACCCTGTGGATGAATTTCCACAGGAAGCCCAAACCCAGATGTTTATTAAATGCAATCATCAGTAACAGAGCATCCAGATGATTATCCAGAAGCAATCGGAGAAGATTATGGTGATGACGACATAGGTGATATGGGGGAGGTATGTCTGCCATTCAGTCATCAATAACCCTTGCATTTAACTCTCCCTATCTTCTCAGCAAGCATTAAGTCTGGGGACATGAAGCTTATTTAGTTTATTTTTTTGTTTGTCATTGTCTAGGATGTTGAGTATGGTCATGATGCTTGTGAGAGAAGAAATGGTGGGTTGGCCAATGATATGTTAGCCCTTGCTGATGGGGCAGAGGCAAGGCTTATCACTGTGCAGGATGCAAGGTTTGCAATGAATGAATGAATGAATGAATGGGAAATAAATGAATCAAAGAGAATTTAATATAAGGGAAGGGGGGATATGCTCCTTGAAATAGTCGCACAATGCCCTGCATTATTATCTTTGCCAACAAGGTTTTTTTTCAACCTCAGGATGACAATAAATCTTGATTTAATGCAGCACTTTTTGGTTGAGCTTAGAATGACTAAAGTTTTATCAATAAGTTTTGGTGGAAAAAAAGATGCTGTCAAGGCGAATAACTGAAGTTGCAATGGCCTATTTCACACTTGCATGGGCTTTTTCCAAATTTCCATAGTAAATTCAATCATTTTCCTTGACAACATCATTTTTTTCACACAAAAACTTAAGAAATCAATAAAACCCATACCATTCCAAGCTCAACCTAAAAGCACTGCATCAAGAATGCAATGAACAGTTTATTTGAAATGCCAATCAATGAGAACTTACTTAAATGTAGATTTGGAATTCGTCAATGAATAGATGGAATGAGAAAATGAATGAATGAAATGGAAGGTGATTCATACTGGTATTATGAATAATTCTCTCCTATTCTCATTGCCAGATATCCTTCTGACATGGTTGGTAGTACAGAGTCAACACTGGGCAGCCTGTGTTTAGAGCTGTCAGACAAACCCAGTGAATACTCCTACTTCAAGTCTGGCATGCTGCCAACATGGGCTGGACCAGAACATTGGAAGATGAAGGCTAGACTCTCCAAATGTATGTACTCACTTCATTTGATGATGAATGCTCACTGTAAACCAGTAAAATCTTGGGAAATGTCCTAAAAGCTCCAATATGGAAACTGTTGTGGCAAATCATTATATATACTGAAAATGATATTAAATATGTAATCAAATCTGGATACAGTGGCAGGTATCACAAGTTCAACTCAAGATCAAAGCAAGAAAAAGAGAGCCAAGAAAGAGGTGTTCAAAGTGGATTTTGATGCAGAACTGGATGTCAAGCACTACTTCTCTACAAGCAGGGTAGGTGTCCTAATTTGTGACAGATTTAGATTTTATTCCTCACACTTGCATGGGTTTACATGATTAATGTGTTTTCAGGCAGCAACGACATTAGCCAAGTCTACTCTAGAGAAGCTTTCCTCAGACAAGACAACTTTCCCAGATGACCTGCATTATGATGCTGACAGTTTGTTTAGACTTTTCACCAAGCCAAAAATACTGGTAAGGATTTGACTGTTAATGATGCTGATTGAGATTTATGATGATAGAGATTGTTGGTGATGGAGATGATGACGATGACAGAGATTAATGATGGTAATGACAGAGATTGATGATGTTGATGATTGACCTGACTAAATGTGTTCTGTAGGTAAGGAGACAACTTCGACCACAAACTGAGGTGGCTGATGATGGTAAGTTAAAGGCAGCATTGCTGACAACCAGGTAACATTTCAGTGTATCAAGTAATTAGATTATTTAACATTGTCATTATTAATTATCTCTTTATCAGGTGCTGAATGGTACAATTATAACAATCCCAATGATGCTGCTAACTACTGCCCTGATCTTCAGGTAAACCATGATGTTCATGATAGCAGAATGATGATGAAGATATGGATGATAATAAAGATACAGATGATGATGATACTGATGGTGATGTTACTGATAAGGATAGTCATGATGATGATGACTGATAATGATAGTGACGATGATGATACTGATGATGATATTGTTGGTGTTGATGATCCTGATGATGATCCTGATAATACTAGTTTTGATGATCATGATGATAACACTGATGGTGTTGATACTGATGATGATCCTGATAATGATAATACTGATGGTGTTGATGATACTGATGATGATAATGATGATGATAATGCTGGTGTTGATGATCCTGATGATGATCTTGATAATACTAGTTTTGATGATCATGATGATAACACTGATGGTGTTGATACTGATGATGATCCTGATAATGATAACATTGATGGTGTCAATGATACTGATGATTATGATAATAGTGATGGCACTGATGACAGTGATGAACTATTAGTGGCTCTATAATCCTGATTAACTGATGGCATTTTATTATGCACCTTTTGATATCTAGGATGGAGGTGATGATGATGATGATGTCAGTTGTGGAACTAACAACTCTGGTTTACAAGACATGACAAATGCAGGTGTCGCCACAGACATGACCTATGACCTTAGTCATTCCTCTCAGGGTCTGAGCTTCTCTAATGAGAGTGCTATAGACATGACGATGTTCACTGGTGATGGTTTAGTAGCACAGCCAAACAAGGTATGACTTTTTAAACTCACTCGTTTTAAATCAGCTGTAATACTATATCTTCTTGGTCAGAAGCAAAATTTGCTAATTCTAGAAATTTCAATCTCAAAATCTTCTCTTTTAGGTGGCTAAGATTGACATTGGCTATGCAAAAACAGCCAAGAAAATGGATGTCAAGAAACTTAAAGCTGCAATGTGGGGGCTGTTAACGAAAGGACAAAACGAAAATAAGGTGAATCCTACAAAACATCTAGATCTTCTGGGGGCATTCTCTAATCTCAGGCATAGCTAAGATGGTTGAGTTCATAATCTTCAGCAATTTCATTAGAAGTGGGTTAATTACTTCCTACTTTTTGCAAACCAACTTCAAATACTCCATTTCCAAATTCCCAGTGAATTACAGCTACCACTCATAGCAGACACATTTCTGCAGGGTTAGCCTCAGTTGCACATAATATATTCATAATTACCAGAACAGCTCGTGCAAATTCAAAGTGGTTTGCATTGTTCAAGGTTGGCAATCTTTGCTTTCTCCTTGGTAGTTACAAGTATTTAATCCACAATCAAGGCTAACCCTGTGCAAATGCACCTGCAGTAAAACATTTCAGTGGTGTTGAAAAAGGTCTATTGTGTCCATTAGTAAGATTGGGTAAAGTGTGCCTTACATAATATGTTCTTGTGGTCCTTTTTATCCTAGGAAAACATTCCCAAAGAAACTGAAGGTGTAACGGAAAAGCCTGGTCTAGAGGAAAACACATGGAGCGAACCCAGGTCCTTCAAGAATATCTATAGCCATCTTCCTAACAAGATCTCCAAAAATATGGCTAAAAACCTATCTGTTCCCATTGCATTTGTCTGTATATTACATCTGGCAAATGAGAGGGTAAGTTGATACAACTGCATTCAAGAATATAAGATATTTTTACAGGTTGAAAAGTTACATTTAATAGACATCCTTGATGGGGGGAGGAGTAGGGGTGAAAAGAAAGGACAATAGCACGGTACAAATTTAAAATGTGAAGTGCCTGAACCCACTGGGTCATATTTAGTACTAAAATCAGATGTCCTTTGAACTACCCCCAAAAAATAACCGACGTCACGCTTGCATGATTCCGACGCGACGCTACCATTTAGTAGTCGCGTGATGTTCAAACATGATCTTCGGTCTCTTCAAGATTCATAACGAAGGATTGGAAAAATATGTTTAGCAAGAGAGACAGGAATTTTACTAATGAGAATCCATTTACTGAAGTGATAATAATTGCTAATTTTGATTCGATAATGAAGAAAGGAGGAGATAACGCATCTTGATCCTTTGTTGGAAGATCATGTTTGCACATCACGTGATGTACTTTGTGGTAGCGTCGTGCCGGAATCATGAGAGCGTAACGTAGGTTATTTTTTGGGGCACTTCAAAGGACGTCTGATTTTAGTAGTATTCCCAGAGTAAAGCTACTTTAGCCATAAGTTGCATCATGTGATCTGGCTCACAGCATCAACTGTACCTTGCTTAGAAAGACTCAAAAAAGTCATTGGTCAAATGAGCACAACTGCAAAGTGACAAATATTGATTGTAAAGGAAATGAACAACTGAATGTTCTCTTGCCTCTTTGTAGTGCCTGAAGATGATACCCGACCTTGGAATGGCAGACTTTGCTATTGCACAAGAGAAATCATAATAGTTATTCTTAGTTTTTGATATTTTTTAAGGATTTTAAAGATTTTGTAATAAACTTGTACCTCATTTAAAGATTTTTTAATAAAATACAATGTTAATTGAAATGCACTAAATTTGTGTCAGTGTTTTTTTATAATTTATAGGGAGTGAATGTAGGCCAAATTTTCATAGTGAGGTAGTCATTTCAGTGAAGCACCCTCATGGAACAGTTGTAGAAACTTCCAGTTGTCACGATTGGAAAAGCCTGGAGCAACAAAGGCACCTTTGCCGTGACATGTCCAGTGGGGCATGGGGATCAGCATGAGGCACTGCTAGATTGCCGAGTGATTTAGTCACTACAATCACAAAATAGATATTACACTGATGCTCCATGTTGTATCTTGCATCTATCTGACGAACTCTTTAATCACAGGATAACTCCTCTTTATGACAACAACTGCTGGTAGGGAACACTTATCTAGAACACGATTCCATGCACAAACGGCGCTACCCCTGCATGGTGACAACAGGATTCCTTCAATGATCGTCAAAATCCAACGTTCAAACAAATATGTGAATAGAATTTCGTGATGAATGTGATCTAAGACTATCGAGATATCGTCACATCCTCAAAACGTGACGTTTAATGTAGAGAATGGATGAGTCATTCGCCGTCATGCTGGCGCCCAGACACGTGTTTTGCAATCATCCACTCAATATACTAAAAAAAATATCTCCCATTAACACGTCCTCACGAGTTCTCTTAAAACGGCACGTCATACCACGCAGGAGAAGACAGCATTTTAAAATTGCTCCTTAAATAAAAATGTTAAAAGAATTTTTTCATACTGTTTCCAATCAAGTAGTTTCAAGTCACTTTTTTGGGCTCTAATGTTTGTTTTTGTTCTCTTTTTATTCTTATTCATTGTTTTACGATAAAATTTCAATTGTGTATTTACAATTTTTATTTACATCAAGATCTTAGAAAACCAAAACGACTGCCAAAAGTCGTTGTCATTGGGTATCAAAACAGACTAGAATGAATAAGTTTGCTCAGCCAGTTCACGATGTACTAACCACTTGCCTGGTGGATCGTATCATTCAAAATGCTTTGCTGGCCGGACTCATCATATCGGATTTGTTCAAGCTTAAGAAGCGACAACTTAAACAAAACGGCCGCAAAGTATTTTGAATGTAACCTCCAGGGTACCAAGATGTATTCGTGTACCCGGTTTGAACATTCAACACCGGATACCGAGTACTAGTGCATACCGGTATAATCTTTTACCCTTTTTCAACCGGTGAATATTATCCTTGTATTCACCAACGTATGGGCTATTACAAATCCTGAATTCTGATTGGCTCCCTAACCTCAGGCTATTGGTGATAGCCCATTACGTCGATCGCACTCGCTTTCAAATGTTACATAATATCAATAAAACATTTTTCTCTTTTTATATTGTTTAGTTTCATTCGACTTTGGCCCAATACGTTGATGAATACTAAAACAATTAGACCTCTCGGCCTCATGGACTACGAGTATGAATAGCCCATTCGGCCTACGGCCTCATGGGCTATTGACTCGTAGTCCATTCGTCCTCGAGATCTAATTGTTAAAATAGACTGATTATTTTCTTCACTGGCTACTTTCTAGTTTGCGAAAGAAAGGTACATACGAACCCAGGGGTAACAATGTCTACAAACTGAGCAACGCTGTCCTCGTTCATACCAATCCATTCCATCATTTACGAAACAATTCACTAACAGCACTATAAAACACATATCACAGTATTGTTAATCAGAGACAGAACTGTTCGAGATGCTAGGCGACTCTGCATCGGAGTTCTGAGCGCTACAGTTCAGCCCGCGCTTGAAGCTGCAGAGTATCTCGGCTGTTTCTGCTTCCTCATCATTGGCGCGGTATGCCGGGGAACCTTCAGCAGTTCCAGGGCTCTCGATACTCTCCTCGTCTGTCTCTTCGTTCATATTTAGTTCTACTTTCTGAATGATACTCTCGACCTCATCACTCAATGTCCCTTGCTCGTCTTTGTGGGTCCTCAGATGGGACCGCAAATATCGGGTCTGTATGAAGCCCTTTCCGCACAGAGGGCACTTATGCGGACGGTCCTTCGTATGGGTCATCTTGTGATAGTAATAAGAGCTGTAGTATGGAAAACACCGTCCACACTGTTCGCATTTGTGCGGTTTAAATCCAGTATGACTGCGAGAATGAATCTCGAGTTTGCGATGAGTTTCGAACGCCTTGCCACATAGCACGCAGCAGAAGCGACCGTCTTCACTGATACTCGCATGGGATGAAAAATGCTGCTCCAGCTGTTTCCCGTTTTCAAAACTCTTCCCGCAAGTGAAGCAAGTTGTCCCTTTGTCATTCAGGTCTTTGGCGTTGTTGTTGACCCCTGGCGAGCGTCGACCACTCTCGACCCTGACATCGTTTTCGCTTTTGGACATATTGTTGACTATGACTTGAGAAACATAGTGAGGAACACCACTGATGGCTTTACTCTTCTCGTATTCTTCTGGAGTGTCCATCCTAGGGGTCTTTGTTGGTGGTGCCATTTCTTGATCCACGTCTCTCATGTTGACCAGGCTTGTGTTTTTTCGACTGTCTTCAAATCCTTCCCTTTCATCTACAGGGGTTTTTCGTCCTTCCTCTTCGTCACCCTTGCTTTTGCCTTCTGTTTGGTGCGCCATTAAATGTTTCAAGAACTCGTCTTTATCTCGAAAGCTCTTGCTTCCGCACTGCAAACATTCGTGGTTTTGTGGCTTCCCGTGGTACGAATCCAGATGAATCTTGTACAACTTTTTGTGACCAAAGCTTACGCCACACTGTGTACACGTGACGTCGCGCTCCGATTGTTTGCGCGGAGTATATTGCTGTGATTTAGACCCGTGCTGTTTGGTTTCCACAGGACTAGCTCGCCCATCGCTCCGTACACTGGGGCTCTTAGGACTGGCAGTTGGTTCAGTCTTTGGACTTTCAGCTTTTGTACTCGAAGCATACTCGGTGGAGTCTCGCTGCATCTGATACAAGTCGGGAGCGCTTGCTCTTCGCTTTAAAGACAAGGAATTGATCAAGGCCTCTTTGGTCAGTTTCTTGATGCTATTGCGTCGTTTTCCTTTCAATTCTTTTGAGGAACTGGAACAGTCAATGGATTCTGGGGAATTACTTGCCTCCAACTCGTTTTTCCCTCTGTTAGTCTTGGTTGTTGGAAGGGGAGAGTTGGATCTACTTGAAGTGGGACTGGACTCGGTCGATATAGTGGAACTTACGTTCAAAGGAGACGGGGTCTGCGAGAACCTTCTTATATCGATAAGAGGAGGAGGGATGATACAGGTGGCGGTAGTAGCTTCTTCATGGTAGCGCTTTGGATTACTCTCAGGATGAACTTGAGTTGGATGCGACTCTTGTACAAGAACATGTTCCTTGGTAGCAACCTCGGCCCGCTGTTCGCTGTTGTAACTCGGCCGCGATCCACGCTGTACGCGTTCGAGTGGCTTATGCTTCCTTGCGATAGGATTCAGTTCGATTCTTTCGATCTTGACGAGGTCACTCCTGTGATCCGAAGGTTCAGATGGCGGAGATTCTTTTTCTTTGCCTTCGGGATTATGGAAGGCTTTTTTATGCCGGAGTTGATAAAGTGTCTCTACCTCGTCTCGGATGAAAGCTTTTCTGAACAAAGGCATGTGCTGGTTTCTCATCGTATCTTCTCCAGGAGCACTTCGTAGGCGTCGTACCTCTTCCTTCTTGGGGCTGTAGTTCACAACTTGGTCTTGCCTTTCTTCCATGCTGCGGCCAATGAACGGTGGCCTTTCTATCGACCAAAATGCGCGTCCGTCGTCGCTATCTCTGCTTTGAAAAGCTTTTCTTTTCAGGAACAATCGCTCGGGATCCTCCTGAAAAGAGCGCATCATCGGCGAACCCAACTCCTTGTCCACTGAGTGAGCAGGATGGAACCTTGAAACATCTTCTACCTTTCTGTCTTCAAAGTTAGGAAGGAAGATGCGTGTTCTAGTTTCTCGTCCGATCACTTCGTCTCCCTTAGCGCGTGAATCTCGGAGGAAGTCTGCCGCGCTCCTCTTATTCCTGTTGATCATGTCAGTGTACGTTGACAGCGATACTGCCTTTCTCAACTTGGTCTTGCCATTACTCTTCAGCAACGAAGCCTCGCGCGTTCCCAGGAAGTCATTCCTTGAAGGAATGCGTTCTTTGTTTCCAGTCTCGGGTTTTTCTGAAGGGAGTTGCGCAGACGCAACGAGCCGCCCCCATCGACGACGCCCTCCTGGTTCAGTCGATTCCCCTCCATGCTCGCCTAACTTGTCCTTGTTAATTTCCTGCGTCTCGTGGGACGTCAGGTGATCTAGGAATTTACTTCGTTGTTTGAACGACATTCCACAGTAGTAGCACTGTAACACGTCCAAAGTGCTGTGGTAACAATCCATATGGATCTTGAGGAGATTCTTGTGATCAAACGTAAGGCCACATTCACGGCATCGCGGCTTCATGTGCCGCTTCTCGATGTGCATGCGACACGACACGGAGTCAGCGAAAACATCTTTGCATTCCGAGCAGGTAGCTGTACCCAAGGACATAGAATCTCCCTCGCCCTGTGGACCCAACGGCGATGGCTGTTCCCCTGGGGATTTCTTAGCTTTATCTTTCGTTTCTGGTTTATCACCCTCACCATCATGACCGCCAGTTTTCTGGGATTCTCTCGAGTCCTCTACCTTGGGTGAGAGAGAGTCTTCTGGAGTGGCGATGGAGCTTGCGCGATGGGACCCCTCCATAGCAAAATGGTTCAGATTCATACTACGTCTGACACCCTCGATAAACTCCATCTCTTCAGGCGTCTCATCAGCAAACCCATCCTCCTCTCTGTGGGATATCAAGTGGTGAAGGTACTCCATTTTGGACGAGAAGGTCTGCTGGCAGCGGTTGCATCTTGGCGCACCCCGTTTGATGAATATCTTGGCTTGGTCACCGAAACTGAAATCCTCGGTTCTTTTTAAGATCGATAGATCGTCTCTGGTGTTGAATGGTCGAGTGTACATGGACGGGGAGATGGGATCATGGAAGCTTGGTCGCATCTCTTGTCCAGGAATGAATGGCATTGTACCAGCTTTACGAGAAGGGCTTACACTAGGGCTTTCCATTTCCTGCAACCCCTCCCGCTCATCGTATCGCCGCATCTTTACCTGTGGTTCGATATCGCTTGGGCTTGCTTTTCGCTTGAAGGGATAGTTATCAAACGTACTCCTAGGAGTGATGACGCTTGGCCTGTATTGCCTTGAAAGCTCCTCTTTACTGCTTAGAGCTCCTTGTTGTTCGTAGTACTCGGCTAGAGTGGAACTCAATGGATGGTGAGGATCTCCTTCTTCTCCAAGCAGTGTTGCTTCAACTGTCCTTAGCTTGGCTTTTAGATTATTCCGCACAGCTTCCAAGACAGCACGATCAATTGTTTTCTCTCTAGGCACCGGGCCGTACAGCATAGGGTTGGCTTCCGTCCACTGCCAGGGAGCAACGTGCGCCATGTCGTGATAAGCTGCCTCTTGCTTCAACGGTAAGCTGTGGCTTCGACCTAAAGGTCGCTTCTCAAGTCGTCTCCGCAGACCCGGTGGTTCAAAAGGCAGCATCCCGTAGGGACGAGGTCCCGGGGGTTTGTCATCTAAGGGACGGTAAAAAAATGGCCGGTTATGGCCCGGTGCTAGCAGTCTATGACGATACATATTGTCATAGCCCTGAGTATGTGCAAACAGCTCTCTTCTCATAGACTCTTGATTTGGAATGGGAACTTTTTGTGGAGACTGACTCGTATGTCTGGAGTTCCTCTCGTCGGCTTTTACCTCGTAGAATCCTTCTCTTGTACTCTCTTCTCTTCCTGGACTTGGTGTTGTTTCTCTCTGGTGAAGATCATTTGGTGACAGCGAGTTTCCATTGACTCGCCCTCTCTCGGGCGATTCACTTGCTCTCTTGGGGTCCGATGAAATAAGATTTGCTAATGGTTGAAATGTCTGGGCCTCGAGCTGCTCGCTCGGTAAATTCGTTGATTCCTTCTTGGAAACCTTGTGATAATGCTCCATATGGAGTTTAAGGAGTTTGTCGTGATCAAACTTGACTCCACAAACAGGACACACTGGCTCGGTCTTGTGTGCCTTGACATGCATTGACAACGCCTTGGGGTGGTCGAAGATGTCTTTGCACTGCGGACACCGTACTTTGATGTTATGATGCACTTTCATGTGGATCTGCAGCAAATTGCTGTGTTCGAACACCTCGTCACAGTGAGAACACTTGATGTATCGTTTAGGCATGTTTTCGTGCTGTTTGACCTGGTGGATCTTCAGTGCACGAGCCGAGCTGAATGCCTTATTACACTGGCTACATGTCCACATCTGACAAGAACACTGTGATGAAGAACTGTAAAGACAAAACGACCGACCATCAACAAACGACTCTGGAAAACACCATAGATATCTGGAAAATGAATCACAGCTCCCTTGTTTATGCGGCAGATGATATTTTTAAAGTCTTTTATGCTTTCATAAGTACTTTAGAGAATTAAGAACAAAGAATTCCAAGGAATCTTTCTTTGTACTTTTTTGTTTCTTTTACTTTACTATTCAACATAGAAATGATCAAGATTATGTGTTCAACACACTTGAGACTTCAAAGATTGTTATTTCAAAAGATAAACTAAAGAAAGGTCTAGAACTAATCCGTTAATTTCACTGGTATTATACTTAAAAAAAGTTTAGATTTAGCAAATTACAATCTGAACAATTTTCAAACATTTTTGTACAACTTTGAGCTTCCACAAACCTGGTTATCCTCAAACTAAAATTCTTATAACTTATCTTTAAGCTTTGAAAGTTTTATCAATTACATTTCTAGAGCATTGTTTATGCTAGATTCTATAATTTTGCAGCAGCATGACTGATGTTGCAAGAAATTGTGTTGCATAATGAGGGATGCTAACAAAAGTGACTGACCTTAGAGTCTATTTAAAGTGTGCATGGGTTAGACCCTAACCACATTCTGCTGTTAGGACTGCATATAAATCAGAAATAAAGTCTAAAGGTCCAAGAACATGCCACATATTATAATTTACCTATTCATCTCTTCAGTATCCTCATCTCCAATGTCATCATGAAGGGATGATGAGTTTGTAACACAGTCCTCGCTCACAACACCAACATCTTCATTTGCAGCCATCATATTCTCAGAGTCTGTGGAGTACTGCTGTTCAGCCGGCTTTAATTTCTTGTTTGCTCCAGGGTGTTTGCAGGGGCTTCTTCTCGGAGGTGACATGTTGCTGGGCCTTGTATGTTGCAGGTCCCTTACATTAGGTTCATCTAACTGATGGGATGCATTTCTTGGTGATGTTGCAATCATTACGTAGAAATTATGAAGCCCTTTGGCTTACAATCTGGAAAACAAAAACATTACAAAAATTATTTTGCTGACCCACATCTAAAATGCTTTAGAAATTCCTGGATATTGACAATTAACCTACTGCCAGCAAGTTTACATGTAAATAATCCTCATATTTCACAACCACCACTCTCGTCATGGGCCCTTTCTTGAGGTCTAGACAAGCCATCCTGTCCACTACTGACAAACAGATAAGCTCATGGAATATAGTTAAGCATTATTTCTTGCAGTTAGAGCAGCTTAGATACAAACTGTAGCTCTTTTCTTTAATATTCAAAACTATGAGGGTTTGACAACACACCAGAAACAACTTGCAGTTTTGTCATTAATAAGTAATGTCAATCACCATGAATTTTTTCAAACATTAAGGTTTAATAAAGCAACTTATAAATGACAAGCTGATTTCTATTTTTTAGCTTGTTGATATTTTTAAGTAACAGTTATCATGATATAAAATGATCTGTTTGATGTTATTTTATTTTTGATATTGATATAATGTATTTAGTAAAAAAACTGTAAATGAGTTATACAAAAATCAAACAATCCCACTTTTTGCAGTTAACTTCCAAAAAGAAAATGATACTTCTTCGTAATATAAAATTTAAAAACTTCAATGATTTATTTTGGTATGGTTTAAATACAATTAAGATGCGAGATCTCAGCCTTACTAAATAGATTGAAAATTTTTTGAATGTTGAACTTTTTTCTGTGTTGAATCTCATTGCCTTTGCATTTGAGCACAGTTTCCCTTGAAACTGGTAGAAGTATATGCAGACAAAACTAAACACACCCTATCTCCTGGTGCTAAGCAAAAATGCTGTTGTGTTATATAGTAATTTTTGGCATTTTCTTAGCTTTTCTTCTCAAAGACAACTAGGCCCAGTTCAAAGTCGAACTTTTGCAATGTTGAATGCAATTGCCTTAGATGTTGAGCTCTATTTTTCAGAGAAACTAAGAAAAGTATTGTATATAAAACTCAACCAATGCTGTCTCCTGGTGCTAAGCAAAAGAGCTGATGTCTTAAAAAATAGTTTTTGGCATTTCTTAGAAAATAGACATTTCTTAGTTTTCGGGCAATGACATTCGATGCGGCAAAAGTTCGATGTCTGAAATGGGCCTTAGATTCAATGTTACAAAAGTTTGACAACTGAACTGGGCCTTACTTCACCATTGTCTTGAAATAATTATAGATTTTTAATATGTGGTTTTTCATTTTGAAAAATGTTCCATTCTCAGTTTCTTTGTCACATTTAAAATATAGAAATAATAATTAAAATGTTGTTAGGAATTTAATTGTTAAGAAATATTTCAAAAAAACAAAACAATGAATAATACATTTTTAAGTCCCAAATTTTAAAATCTTTCTCATTTTAAAAACTCAGGAAATTGATGCTTTCCAATTATAGTTTTTGACACGTCGAAATGTTTATGTAATTTACCATGCTAGTCAAAAAGAAAAAAGAAAAAATGTGAAGAAAACCCTGTAGGCCGTAATAAAATGATCGAATTTTTTGTATTATAAATAAACAAGACATCAACAACATACTATAGATCTATATTTTTCTGGAAAAAATCATAATTTCACTACAAAATATTTGAAACTTGTTCCCTTATCTATCATTGCTGTTTTAAAAATGTGAACGGGAGTGAAATGAAAAAAATTGGAAGGAAGAAAAACAATATTTGGAACTAGGTAGTTTTTGTAACATGGATTGTAAATAAAATTTAAACTTTCATCACAAATGAACAAGAAAACTCAAAGAGTATCGGTAGTGTAATTCTATTTGTGTTTTACGCCTTGGTTTACCACAAGAAGTACTTATTCAAGATACTCGAAGAGAAAGAAGATCAGTTATATTGTAGCACAAGGCTTTTGCAAAATACCAAAACACGTGTACCTTCATAATGCAAAAAATGATTATTCGACTCCTTAAGCTCCAAGGGATTATAATCGGAGGTTTTATAAGTACCTATATTTACAAGAATGAAGAATTAATCAAAAAACGGAAATAAAATGTGATATTGACCGCTAACTTCTTTGTCAAAGTCTTAGGAAAGTTTATCTTTGGACACAAAAATAAAACGCTCATTCCATACTTCCTCGCTGTCTTCGGAGCGACTTTTCGATCCATTTGATTCATCTTTAAAGCTAAAAAGAAAGCTATTTTCCTAAGCTTTTGAGTTGAGGAAAGTTTACGGTAACTTATAATAAAGAAATTATGACTAGACTTCAAAAAGGTGTGCTTTTTTGAAGACGGCGAAGAAATGTTTGCAAGTTCCCGCGCCATTTTTCCTCAACTCGGACTGGTCTGATTTTTACAAAGAAAGCTCGTCCCTTTGATCCGTACCGGTTGAAAAACACTAGATAAAAGCTAGAAAACAAGTCGGTAGAATAAGGTTTAATTTTCAGATAGTTTGAGATGGAAAAGAGTGAGTATAGTCCGCTAAGTGCTGGCAGTTTTCAAGATAATTTCACTACCGGAGGTCATTTGACGAGTATAACGACATGACATCATATACATACAACAGCACACAACATACGATCAAATTTAAAAACAACTTAGCTTCTTACCCCGCTAAAATCTCTCCAAAATACCTGCCTGTGCTTAATTTGATCCAAAGCGGTAGTTAAAACGAAGAAAACATTGGATGTAGGGTAGAATTGGCGAAAGAAATCAGCCTCCTAGCCACACATGCCCCAAACCTATTCACCTACGACAAAGTGTGACTTAATTCATCATGCAAATTCAAAATGATGACGTCCGTAATGTGGAATTTTCACGTCAACATTATTTTAGTGGTCAGAATACGAAAACAATGCCCCTCCTTGATTGGATTAGAACGCACAGGGGAAATAAGGCCAGAGGAAAATGATCCGATCGCGTGGGGAAAGGCAAGATAAAAGGTTTGAGACATGACATGGTGCTGTGCTCTGATGTAGTGGGAGAAACATCACGAAGATTGATAGACGAGATATAATGCGGTGATGCGGTGATAATTTTGTTTCTTCCGGCGGAAGTAAATAGTCTCCACAGGAACTCCAGAAAGTGAACTACAGTTCACAATTTTGGAGGCAATTCAATTCCTAATATTGAAAAAAAGATACAAACAAAAACAGGATTTGTGTCTCCAGCACTCCAAGTTACATAGAAAACATTTTTTGACCAGGATTTTAGTGATATTTTGTATCTAAGCAACTGAAATTGAGTCTGGAAATTTTTCCTTTCACAACAATTAATACACCCAGCAAGTCAAAATGTCAAAACATGGATGAAAATAGGGTAAAGAAAATAAATAAGAATGCAAAAATATGATTACTCAAGATCTGAACTCATATAATGACTCATTGTTTCTTCGACCAGAAATTGAATTTACTTTGTTTTTTTCTGGTCGAAGAAACAAATATGAGTCATTATCAATAGAGTGAATTTCCTATGGGTGGGAAATGGACCGTACCATACAGTGACCGTATTGTGACTGTAACTACAGACCGTAATCTAAGGACCCTAACAGTGATCTAACAAAACATGCATGCACCATGAACTTGCTTTTCCGTAATGTAGCCGTGTCCATACCATAACTCTTATGGTCCATTTCCCACTCATACAAAATTCACTCCACACACCAACCTACAAACCATATAGTTGTCATAAGTGATTTTCAAAAATGGAAAATTTGATTTACCATATTTATAGACTTTAATTTTGAATTTCTATCTTAGGAGGAATAACCAGATAAACCACTAAAATTCAATTAAATCTTTTTGAAGTGAGACAACAAGAAAAATTCTTTTTCTTCCTTATTTTTACTCCTGCATAAAAATTTAGGGGTTGCACCTACATTTCTGAAGAGTTTACTACTCTGATGATAACTAATTATTTTTTTAAATATTTTTTTTAATTATTAATTTGTCTTCCCAAGACACCTACAAACATTTTCACACCTAGAAAGTGAAAATGTCTTTCCACTAATATGCTCTTAAGTCATGTGCATAAGCCCCACCTTTCTGCACCAGGTTAACAGGAATGGGAGGGGCATTAGAGATACCCAGGATCCCCTGTGTCCAGCCAAGTGATCATCAAGATAATGAAACTAACATGACCTTATGCTTGAAGTCACAAAAATTGGAGTCTTGCCTTCTTACAAAGAGTCTACAGGATAGGGAGGGGCATCAGACACCCAAGCACCCCTCATGTACACCCCATAAGAAACTATCAAGATAAAATTATTAATATTTAATTATTGGCTTTTAACTTGAAAATTTCACAGCAGTAATTCCTAGATGGTCTTTTGAAAATATGTACAATAGTATCTTGTTCCATGTGAATGGAATGATCACTATCATCTTCCCAGTAATCAAGCTGTATCTCTTTTAGAAGAGCACCAGTCTGATTATCATACAGTCCAATACATCCCTTATATTCACCCTGGGAAGACAGCACTACAAGGATGTCCAGTTCATCTTCAAAGTCAACATCTCTCACAGACGAATACCCAGGGTTTTCAAAATCCTGAGTGCTGTTATACTTTATTCTCCTTCCAGATGAAGTATACAGAGCCAAAGAACTGTTCATAGTGTTGGTATCTTGTAGATTGATGGTATACAAGGTCTGCAAGTCAAATAACTGGTTTCCATGGTCATCATCATCATCATGGTGTACATTGAGCTTCAAATAGCTGAAAAATAAAGTTCTAAGTTGTTAGATGTTTCTGTTAGGCCCTACTAACCCTTATCATATGACAACAATATGAAAATAAAGTCTTTGTTTCCACATTGATTTACTAGTAATCATGGAGTGTTACACTATGTAGTTTTTGAGATAATCTATTGATAATGCATTAATGGTTTTTTTAAGCATTTAACTCATTGTATCCCAATACAATCAAAAGCATTGAATGGATAAGACACTTCTATATTCTATTGCTACACTACCTGATAAAATCTGCCCCAATGTGCAAAACACACCCACTGTTGTCTTTGTGGAAGTAAGCTTGATCTTGCTCTAAGGACTGTACAGTACTCTTAATAATACCATTCTTTACTGGTACTTGATCCTTCATGGTGTAGACTTTAAACACATTAGTTTGTTTATTTGGACAAACTATGTAATGCCATGGATAGCCACCAAACGAAAGCAAGTGCTGGTGGCTACGAATTTGCAGGAGGAGAGAGGGCTTGTGATCAAATTTGACATTAACTGGTATCCCAAAGGGATATTCTCCTACAGTTCCCCAGTTTTCATCAATCCTCATGGACACATCATGCTGATCAAGACTGTTTTCAGCAAAATTGTACAACTGTCCAATTGAAGCTTTAGTTGTATACTTGTCTAAGATTTCCATGAGACTATAAAGCTTCATAATCCCTCCTTGATGCATAACAAAGAGTATGTCATGGTTGATAGATGCATCTATTGCATCCTCACCAAAGATGTTTCTGACTATAGGGATAGTCGCTAGAAACCTCAAAGGAGCAACTTCAAACAATGTTAAGTACATTAGTGTGCGAAAAACACAAGTTCTGTTATCCAGGGTTGCTCTTGGCGGCATTTTAGCATGAACAGAGGAAAGAACTACTTTATGAAAATCATTTTCCCAGAAAATATGCTTGAATTTATATTTACTTGACAAGTAAATGGACTGTAGTTTTTCACCAGTCCTGATGTCTTGTCGTGTCAGGTGACCATCAGCTGTTATGAACATCAAACAGGGTCGAAAATCTTTGTTTTTCTCGCATTCTGTAAAATGGCTTTGATCCAAAGCCGACTCAAAAAGCAGCGCAGACTCTATTTTCTCCTTGGTTCGTAAAGGAGGCAGTCTGAAGACCTCTAATGGCTTACCGTATCTTCCATTGGAATTGAAGACAGTCCTAAACTTGTCAAAGAACAAGAACTGGTAGTCAAACGCAATTGGATTCTTTGAGGTTTGACTCCACGTTTTGATGAAATTGCTTGACTTTTTTGAAATTACGGTCTTCATAATCCCTAAATCATGTCTTACGGATGATCCTGTGATAGAACGGTTCAATATTTTTGAACACAAATTCTTGTTGTCCTTCTTCAACTTTGCGTCCGCCATCTTGGATTGAGAATGGGGAGGAGGACTGGTAACAAAATATTATTTGAATCAAAACATGTTGTATAAGGTTCTTTTTTCCTTTCTGTTACAAAAACATTGATGTTTGCTTTTAATTTCTTTTAGATATATTGTGCGTTTTTCTTTAAAATCTTGACTTTTTATCTTTCTAGAATTTGTTTATAACACTTTGGTGGGTACCCTGTGTTGCGCGCGCTGTGCTCAAAGACAGCAGGCGCACTTCCTTGCAAAACGTTTGCTTCGCGTCCGAAGGTTTGCCAGGAAAGTTTGTGAAACAATCCGTCAAAAATAATCATGAGCAAAGCCCATCCTCCAGAGTTAAAAAAGTAAGTGAAAGAAAGAATATTATTACTAAACACCTGTCGCTTTCCTTTGTCAAAACTTCAACGAGAAATGCAAAAATGTTGCCTTGTTTTGAAAGTACAGTGTTTGCAAGCCGAAGAAATTGAAATCCTTCAAGATTTACTGACGATCAATTTTGTTTTTGATTAGGTATATGGATAAGAAACTATCACGTAAGTATCCCGAACATTCCTACTATGGAGTTCAAGGTCTCGCTAAGAGTGAACACAGTCTCCGATTTAAGAGAAAGTTGCAGCCAGAATCAGAGCTGATCTTTGAAAATTATCCACTATCATTGCGGATCATTCTTTCTTGTTGCTCATTTGGCACTTGAATTCCACTGTTGGCAAATGGGTGATTTTCAAGAGAATTGGGAGTTTGAATTGGGAAAACATTGTGGCCAAAAATAAAGAGCTTGAATATTAGGGCAGGGTAGGTTATGGTCTAAAAATACGAAGAGTATGCTGACAGATTCATGTCATATATCGTGGTGTACTTCAAACATCATGAGGTGCAAGTTGCCATCCACTAGTCAAATCTTACTGGTTGATACCAGCATATAACTAGATCCAGTTATTGCACAGTATCAACAGACCTTATTTTTTTTACATCAGATTTTTTCCTATTAACAATCATATGCCATTCCCTGGAGTATTATTTCTTTGGATAGAACTAAAACAAAGAATCTTATTCTCTGGGGAGTGACATGATCTGAAATGGGAAAACATATATAACTGTGATTAGCTCTAAAAATAGGCAGTCTCAGAATAATTTAATTTACCATAAGTATTTCGATTTTTTTATGTGTAGCAGGATTCAAGAAAAGCAAATGTAATTTAGGGCTCATTTTTCTCAGAGGAACTAGTGAATGAGTATTGGTTTCGATGCTTGGAAAGTTTTATTGGTTTGAAGTTTTTCAATCTTAATTTGCTGGCTTCCTGTGGTGTTACAGTCTTACTTTGATGCAATAGCCACAAAAACCATAAACAGGCAACTGGAAAAATTTGACTGTCAATAAATACTGCATTGAAAACTAATTGAAGTTTTCCTTTCTTCCTCTTAGTGAAACTCAATGGTGGTCGGCATGTAACTGGTGTACTCAGAGGATATGATCCTTTTATGAACTTAGTACTTGATGAAACTGTGGAAGATGTTTCTGCTACTGAAAAACATAGTATTGGAATGGTGGTAAGTGCTGAATCTGTTATAGAGGCTTTGCACCATCATATGATGGCAGCCATGATTAGAGGCAGGAACAGTTGACTCTGGTCTAGTTTGGTTGACATGGGAAAGAATACAGTTTCACAGTGGAGAAAGACTGTTTTGTTGTGCCTTCTGATATAGCCACCCTTAACTTAATGTTGCAATGCTGCTACTGAAGAATGGAAATCAATGGTATAAGCAGTACAAACTACAGCAACCAACTAGTAGAAATATTTCTACACTCTTTATCAGCTGAATCACACATTTCAATATTTTTTCTGGCTGACAGCACATTTGGTCATTTCAGTCTGCCTGATAATAAGATTTTTTCCAGCTGACTGAAATCCAGTGAGCTGTTTATGACTTCATCATGGGATAACTAATGTTATGAACACGTTTTTAGGTAATAAGAGGAAACAGTATAGTGACAATGGAGTCCCTTGACAGAATATCTTAATAACTATGCTGACAACAGAAAGAGTTTTCATTGCAAGCTACATGCAATAACAAGATGATACCAGAGGAAACAACATGAGCTGATAAGGGTGACCGACAGAATCCACAAACACCTGAACTATTTTATGAACCTCTATAAAACTGTGTCCCTTGTCCTATGCCAGTATTTCTTTATGGTTGTTTTTACATACATTTTTATTTGTATTTGAGCATTTCATGTTGTACATATATACGTGTGTTACTAATAATCTTTTGTCTTATTTGTATATGTAAATAAATTAACAGTGTTAAAAGACTTTTTTCCTGGCTTATGTTTTACATTTTCCTTTGGAATGCCTTTTCAATATGTTTTCTCTAATATAGTAAAATTAAATTATAGTTATTGAGAACACTAATCACCCCAAATGTCTGCCTTTCTTTGCTTTTCTTGACGCTTTTGCTCTAAAATAGGAAAGGAAAAATATTTCAATGCATTAAAATTTTATTTTAAGGTAATATGTAAATTATACACCGCAAAAAGAGAGAGTACTTACTGACGTTTCGGACGTTAGTCCTTCATTTACATATTATCATAATTGTTTCTTTAGAAACACCCGACGCAGCTCACACTAGTTTACCACTAGTTATTATCTCTTTATCTTAAGGTCATGGGCTTCCTTTGTCAGTTTGCACCACAGGCAACCCAATTTCAAAAAGTCAGGTGTCCCACCTTTAGCTTCCTTTATTTTTTCTCTTTCTCTCTCCCTTTCTTCTTTGCTCATTGTAGACCGCACACCAAGAGCACCAGTAACAAGTCTATGAGCTGCTAAATTTGTTGTCTGTGGCCGTGATTTGTAGGGCTGTAGAAAATCTGTTTTGCAAAATAAACATCAGAAACCTTTCATTTTTTCATAACATTTTTCAGATTAGTCTAACTTACCAAAGCATTTCTTAGCTTTATTCTTGGATTCAGGAGTTCCTTGGCTTACAGGGCGTAGCTTCATTACAGGACTAGAACACATCTGAATTGCCTGCTTAGCTGTAAAGATAGATTTAGACATTAAACTTGTGAAATAAAAATTGCTTATTGAGGTGTAACGGTCAAATAGACACAAAAGAAAACAAGGGAATTAGGGTGTATTACTAAGGTGCATTAGTCTAATATCTATTTCACAGGTTTAATGTCTTATTCTATCCCAATTAAGAAATATGCAAGACCCAAGTTAGCTTTCCACCCCAAGCTCTTTCTAGTTTAGACTTTCTCATAGTTTTTCATTGTATTATTTTGCTAAAATCGAATCTCAAAAATTCTACTTGTAGCAAGTCTATGTCTCTGCCTCTTTGTGCAGACATTACACAGATACAGTAAATTAACTTCATAACAATACATTTTGTACCTGCAATCTCACTAGAAAATACAGCCAATGCATGTGTGTCATCAACCCATTTGATGTCATAACCTTGACTCCTGTAATAAGAAATCAACCACACGAAAAACTATTTTCTGTTTTTAAAACTATTGCTGTTATGTATCCTTCTCCCTCCCTTCCCCAAGGTCTGATACTCAAGCTAATACAGACAGCTCCATCCTCACTACCAGAAGAAATACCCCTGGGCATGTAGTCTCTCGGAGCTTATACCGGAAGTTGAATTTCAAAATGACGATATGCAAATAATTAACGTCTTTGTCTTATACTTCATGCTGATTGGTTGACCTCAGGGGGTGGACCAATCAGGTAAGAGTAAAATATGGACTTCCGGTACAAGCTCCAAGAGACTACAAGGTATTTCTTCTGGTAGTGAGGAATGAGCAACAGAATATTACCCCTGGGTTCACGAGGATGAGACAGCTCAGAAATTAAGACATACTTGAATGAAGATAATAACTGCACCAGGTCTTGAGTCTTGAGTTCAGGTGAAAATGCATACAATTCAACGATGTGTCCATACCCTTCATGAAGAAACAAAAATTAATGTCATTTTCCTCTTCTTTGGTATTATAAATCAAAATGGAAAGCATCTCTCAATACCCGAGTCATCATCAATTGTCACTTCCTTGAATGGTAAAGAGTAGTAATCAAACTGTGTCTTGTGCTTTGAAGGTTTTTGAATCCCTGTTGCCTCAGTAAGCTGCATGCAAATAAAATCATGATTATGTATCATTTAAAACTATTCACTGCTATGTAATTATTAGTGGTTATTAATCCATTACCTACCTCTTCTAGCAGCTCTGGGTCGAGACATTCACCATCTTCATCAAACTTTGACTCCCAGCTTTCATCATCATTGTTGCCTTCATTCCCTTTTAGGCATTTTTCTTCTTTCTTCTTTGCATTTTCTCCAGATTTACTTTCTTTAGATTTTGTCCCCGAATCTTCTTTATTTGCTTTCTTTTTCTCTTTCTTTTTCAGTTTACATTTTTCATCATTTCCTTTTTCCTTTGATTCTTCATTTTCACTTTCCTTCTTTTTACTCTTCTTTTTCTTATTTTCCTCTTTGGGGTTTTCTTCTCCCTTTTTCTTTTTACTTTTTTTCTTATGTTTAGTTTCTTTCTCAGCTGACTTCTCATTATTTACAACATCATTTGAGTCTACTTTTCCTTCCTCTTTAGTTCCAACATCCAAGTCGCTGAGATTTTTGAAACTTCCTTGTATTTCAATATTGGATTCTCTTTCATCTTCTTGTTTTTGACTCAGACTTTCATTCTTCTCACTAATAACTTTTAAGTCAGAAGTTACTTCCTTTACTTCAGGACTGTACACGTTTTCTCCAAGTTGATGATTTTGTTCAGAATGGTTATTTAAAATCTCATGCAATACATTATGATGATCCATTAAAATATTGTTAGAAACACTGCTTGATGTTTCCTTTGAACATTCTAGGCAACAAATGTTATCATTTATAGAATCGGTATCTCCATCATCAGCATCTTCCGAGAAAGTCCTAAATATGCATTCTTGGGGATACCCTTCACAGCTGTCAGGGATTTCAGCATTCATCTCTGCATTTGATAATGACTGTGATGCAGCAGTAGCTTGACTTTGTTCCTCTTCCCCTATGGTTTCAATTTCCACCAGCCCTTTACTGAATTCCTCCAGGAACTCTTCTTCCTCTTTCTTCATGTTATCCCCTTCAGCAACAGGTTCATCTGACACCAAATTTGCACTGCTGGTCAAACATTGCTGTTTCTGTTCTCCTCCTATAAAGATTTTTTGCATGTCTTGACATTTCAATGATATCTCTTCCTCATGAACTTTGTCATCCTCCACATGTTCATATTCCACAGATGGGCTTGATTGACAAGTATTAACCACTGGTTTCTGCTGGTCCAAAGTAGTGCTTTCTCTCACATCTTGATTTTCTAGCAAACTCTGTTCTTTTTGTCCATTTCTTTCAATTTCAGCACAAGGTGTTATCAGTGGCTTTGACAGATATCTGTCAATCTCTTCAGCACAACCTGCACTGCCCATTTGTATTTTGTCTTCACTTTTCTGTAATTCTTTTTCTACTTCTTTCTTATTTCTTTCTGGACTCAATTTCCCAGAAGTATCATCTTCTTTGCTTGAAAATGTTTTTGTTTGCTTGTTTTCTGATACCTTCTCTCTTTCTGATAAAGTTTTCTTCTTACAACACTCTTGATTCAAATCAGATATCTCCAATGATTTTGGGATTATATCCAAGAGTTCAGCCTCAGTGCTACATAAATCACTTGCTGTACTTGACTCTGATAAACCATTTACTGGTGCTTCAGTCCCTTTTTCATCTGAAATGTCACAGCAATTTTGATTTGCACTTGATGCTACTGAAACAGCACTCTCATCTTTCTCAGGATACTGTCTCGCCAAATAATGTCTGTCAGCATTCATCTGTTCCGGACAGCTGTCAGATTCTGCAAAAATG
This sequence comes from Radianthus crispa, assembly GCA_015164035.2. Lineage (NCBI taxonomy): Eukaryota > Metazoa > Cnidaria > Anthozoa > Actiniaria > Stichodactylidae > Radianthus > Radianthus crispa. Next base: position 44,144 of record JAABNW020088446.1, read on the forward strand.
TCTTCATCGTTCTTTGTTAGTTGGCAAGCCTTGTCCTCTCCCCCATGATCCTCAGTGCCTTGGCCATCAATATTTTCTCTTTTTCGTAAAGCCCTAGGAACATAAATGGCTTGGTCAGGCCTTTTCCAGCCTCGGCCTCTTGAAGCCCTCATAGTCAAAGATTTATCAGATGTCATTGACTGGCTTTTGCTTTTTGATCCAGAATTGTCATCTTGGATTTCTGTTGCTTGATTCTGTGGATTGCTTCTTTTTCCTCTACCTCTGCTGATGAAACCTTTCTTTCCATCTTGATGTCCAACCAATTTTCCTGTTGACATTGCTTTTATACTGTAAGCAAAATAAATTAGAACAATTTGTGTGTACACTGAAATAAAACAGTTCACTAGAATTGGCTTCCTAGACGTTCGTTAGATTATGACACCCAAAAGTCAATGTACTGAATTGCTGGATGGCACATGCTCAATAGACCTTTTTTGCTTCGTATGCAAATTGCCAAATTCAAACCATGTGATAATTACATGATGGTCTCTGGAGAATTGTTTTTTTATCCTTCTGAAATTTATTCATTCATATTGAAAGAAATAATCACATGGTTTGAATTGGGCAATTTGCATATGAAGCCAATAAGGTCCATGAGGTCTTTTTACGTGCCAAAAACGTCCATCATTTTGATAGTATAATTTCGTATTTGTTAATCCTCTTGTCAACATAAACTTATTCTTTCTAATTAGAGAGGAAATTCGAGTCACCTGTGTCTTATATATACCTGCTATACATCAGAGCTACTCATGTCTTATAATTGAACCTAAAATTGCAATCCAATCTAGAGGAAAACGAATGGCCGAGGCGGCTAGGGAAACAAAGAAAACAAATCTTAGAAAAGAACCGGTGAATGTTGAATCTATCAAAATATAGGCCGAATCGGAAATCCACTTATCATCTTGTATTACAAAATGCGAAGAACATGTGTATGCTTAGAACAATTTTTTTGGTGGTTGTATTATTACATTTATCACACTTAACTATCTATTGCAGCATTGAAAACCTTCTCTTGATGATAATTACTTTTTGTTGACATTGGGAGTAACACGAAACTCCATATTTGTATAGGCTTAATAAAACAGCGTTCTGACTGCGATACCTTTAAGGTGTCGCTAAACATAATATGAAACTACAATATCTCATCAAAACTCAATTTTCTGGTCCCTAAAGCTCCTCATGATTGAACCAATCAGAACTCATGTGCATCACATACTCCTTATCCAATCAAAGCTCGATCTTCTAGACATGGTATTGTCACTACACCTACAATAATGTACATTACTGCTTAACAGGACACTGGCCAAATCACAGTTTTTTTGTCATCATAGTCCATATTACGACCACCATTTTGAACTGACAGCAATGCATTCTGGGATGATTATCTCACACAGAACAAATCAAAACAAGTGAGATAATCTTCCCAGAATATATTGCTTTCAGTTATGAAATAGCAGTCATAATATGGACCATGACACCTATTTATGCAATTTCGTGACGAATTTGGCCCAAGACAATGGACTAGGAAAAATGCTTTTCATGCACAGGTCATCATTGTTGTCTCTGGTCTTGTTATACTCATGCAAAAGATGTCTATATGTTCAAGGAAACATCAACAAAGCATAGCTCTGTAATACCTGTTTGTTACTTGTGGGTTTATGTAGATAACTGTTCTTCGTTTTTCATCAGACCCTATGGATACACTCCTTAGAGAGGGGAACTTATTCTCTACAAGACTGTGAGTCAAATATCTGTATCGAGGAGCCAAGGCTGGCAACAATATCACCTCTGTGCTAGTATCATTAGTCTGGAGAAAGCTTTCTAAATCTTCTTCAAGGTTTTTAAGAAACAGTTGTTCATGGATAGAAGAGTAGTATGCTGCCAGGGTGTTTGATAAATTGAAAGATGGAGGTGCTTTGTACTTGACAAAGTGGCTTTGCTTTCGTCGTTGCTGTGGTTCACAGTTGTTGATGTAGTTGTCGTTACAAACGTATCCTGTCTTTTTTGCAATTCCAGCTGTTTCTTCGTTATCTCAATTGATGTTTTAGCTACTCTTTCTGCTGCTGTTGTTATTTTCCCTTCGTTTTTTGCAAGAAAAGTAATATACCTAAGACAAACAATAGATGGTATTGCCTGAATCTTAAAAAGCGGCACTTTAAAGTTGTGAATTTAATTAAATACAGCCAAAATTTTCGAAAAAAAATCGCAGAAAACGAAAATTCATATATTTTACAAGCTTACCTTAATTTTAGGCTTTTAAAAAATAAAAGGTTTCGGTTAAAAACAGATAAAACTGCAGTCTTATCTTTTATTGTGACAATTACTGATCGGCCATCTTGGATAGCCCACGCACCAGGCTCTTGAGCGACACTCGAAACAGGAAGCCCAACAGAGGGGGTACAAACTAAGGGAACAAGAAGGGGCTTTATCTCATTTCCCAGTCAAAAGTCTGATTTAATCCCATCGTCCTAGTCTGTTTCTCTACTCAAACCTTTCCCAAATCTGCCTGTTTTTCACTACTTGTGCTAATCTATTTATGAAGCATAAAATCCAATTTTTCAGCCAAAAAGACAAATCACTGACACATTACTCAGGACCCCCCACCACCCCCCCCCCCCCCCCCCCCCCCCACCACGAACATCACAAGAACAAACAAAAAAAAAACAAAAAACCAAAACAAAAA
>JAABNW020088447.1:0-10257 GCA_015164035.2 Radianthus crispa
TGATGTTGATGGTGATGATAAAGATAATGATGGATGGTCATGATGATGATGTTGATGAAAATAATGATAGATGGCCATGATGATGCTGATGTTGATGGTAATGATGAAGATAATGATGGATGGTCATGATGATGATGCTGATGTTGATGGTAATGATAAAGATAATGATGGATGGCCATGATGATGATGTTGATGGTGATGGTGATGATGAAGATAATGATGGATGGTCATGATGATGCTGATGATGGTAGCAACAGTGATAATGATGGTGATGGTATTATTGAGAACAAAAATAACAGAACCACAACCTGGCTGTCTTTTCTTGGGACCTCCATCTGCAAACTTGACCACAAGTTCTTGCAAAGATCCTAAACATAAAACAAAGTTGTTAACCAGTGTTTACTAGGTAAGAAATAAAACACCCCACACCCCCACGTGCAAGGTTTGTGCAACAGATTTCATTTTACAAATCACAAAAAATTACTAAGTTCTTAGTAATTTGATGTCCAAAAGCCAAAACTCAAGAAACCAGGAAAACTGCATCTAGAGGATTTGTTACATCGAAATTCTTCATACTGTTATCAAAAATGCAGATAAATAACAGGGTAATTTGTAACAGGGTCAAACCAAGGACACCTAAAACTGAATCAATAATATATTAGCATAAGGACGTGTGTTATTTTGGTAGTTTAAATTGATGGAGCAAGAGCAACCACCACCTCCAAGGTGATGAATCTTTTAATAATTCTAACAACCTATTTAGACACTTCTGCAAACCTGGTAAACTCTTTTTGTTGAAATCTCTAATGACTAATTCACATTTTTCTGAGCTTTCCATTCTGCAAAGAGATTAAGTTAAGACACTTACTAAACAGTACTATACATGAAAGGAATGCAATTAAAGCCATGTGTTTGTTTATTCTTATCAGGTCATGATCTTAAGAGACTTGTTTATTTATTCTATGAACCAAGAAAAATAGCTTATTACCTTGCAAAGCCAACCCCTTTACTGTTGGTGTCTTTATCCCGTAATATTCTTGTTGAAATAACTTTCCCATACTTGCTAAACATATTTTCCAGCATCTAAATGGATGAATGGATAAACCATTTTTGTAGTTCACTAGCAGATATAGCTTTCTTAAGGCCATTCGTGTGCAGTGTTCTGCTCATAAATAGCATGACAGCAAGCAAGCAAGCAAGTGACCTATGTTTTTCAAGATCAAGGCCCTTCACACTCTTAGCAAAAAGGAGCTTAAAAAGGCTTTATCTCTTTATAATGAATTGTGACCTCCATTTTCTTTACTTCAAAAATATAATAAAAGTAAAAAAGCTAAAAAGGAACATTGTCTTCGTTTTCTAAAAAATGGCATGTATTCAGCATTAAGAAACAACATTTTGTGCTTCATTTTGAGCAGTTAGAGCAGCAAAAAGGGATGCGCACAAAGTGTGTAAAATAGATAAGGACAAGATGATATAACTATCACATCAAAATGTATTGGTTGAATGAATTAATGTGAATGAACAAAGGATGTAATCAAGAGGTAGGGGATGAATGAATAGAATGAACAGATACAAGTTTGAGTGGATGGATAGCAGAGGAGAGACAGTTGGGAGGATAGAATAGAATGGAATGGGGGGATGCAAAGATGAAATAGAAGGGTGGATGGAATGGAAGGAACAGAAAGAACTGAGGGATAGACGAATGGAATGAAAGGAATGAAGAAGTGGATAAAAGCAATTAAAGATTCAGTTTCTTAGATCAGTTTTTTTATCGTGCACTATACTTACAGCTTCATCATAGTGAGGTGGAAGATTCTGAATATAAAGATTGGTAGGATCTTGTTCTTGTTGCTGAAATAAAAAGATTATATTACTTAATGCCAAGATTGTCTTGTATTATCACTAGAATAATTAGATATTAGATGTATCTGTACATTAATCTTTGTCAGTCTGTAATTATGTGGTTAATTTGTGTTCTTGGATATTCTACAATGATTGAGTGAAATATCTATTAGTACTATTAATTTGTCAAGATGCCTTCAGGCATCTATATGGATTGAAAAAGTCAACAGTAGATATTAGACCATGTGTTTGCATATGTGTTCATTAGGAGAAGGGACAATAGAAGGCAGATGTGATTTACTAAACCAGCTGCAGTCCCACAGCAGGACACAGTGATTTGTATTATTTGGACCAAAATGAATCAACTTTGCATAGCCTAAATAACAGTTTCCTTGTGTTTATTTGTCAAGTGGAAAAATATAATTTATTCTTGTAAACCACATACCATGAAGCAACATAAGTTTAAATGTTTCTAAGAAATAACATAATAGCAGGTGTGTGTATATATAGCAGTTCATGTAGAGTAGTGTTAAACAATGAACTATGAACTTGATCAATACAAATTGACCTTGAATCTACTTGACATTTATAGATCACCATCTCTATACTCCAGACAAGAGCTTTTTTCAGTCTTGAATTCCAGTGAATCTGACTTATTCATTTCTACAACTTGAAATTTAAAGAGTAAACTATCCAAGGAACCAATAAGTCCCTTTTACTCACTGATACCTGTAAAAAGGGAAAATTGGCAAAGACTTCCAGATAATTATAAGCCTATAGAAACCTAATGTTTTATGTCTTAATTTATTTATCAGTGGCACAGCGGGATTAGTCATTACTTCTATATTGCCTTTAATGTTAACACATTATGCTTTTAGATTTTTAAACTGCTTTCTTATTATAATATTCTGGATATTGCATTCATCCTACTTTTGATTTTTACCACTTCATTTTAACAAAATGTGGTAGGTAATTAAATTTTAATGGTACTTTTTAAAATGTTGCAATGAATTTTATTGTTCCTTGAAGCAGACCAGACTGTGTGTTATTTTCAATATCTCCAAACTATAATATCGGAAGTCTGGACCAGCTAATCTTTAGAGGCTAAATCAATCAATAATTTGATTAACATGCAATTTATAAAAAAACATTCAAGTCGATAAGAAACAACACTTGTTTGATGTTATCTATTACTGCTAGTGGATGTATTTGATGACTTCAAATCAAGCTTGATATTAGTACATATATTATTCATTGGAAATGATTTGGTGTCTCCATTGATGTACTGGTGGGTTAAAATGTTTTCATGCTGTGAATTCAAATATTCAAATACCATCACCTGAAGAGAAACAAATTATCTTGCAAGTGCAAGCTACAAAAGGGTTTGATTTTATTTTTTTTTTCTTCTTCTGAGTTTCAATAATGAAAATACAAAGAGCCAGTAGACAAAAGCATTTAGCAGTCAGCTTTTGTTCCCATCAAATAATTTATTTACTGTTTTGGTACAATTGTATCGATTTGGCTATGCTGTACCCTGATGCATTTTTACAAATTTTAGGATGCACCTCCCTTAAATGTATGGAGATTTCAGTGGCATTTTGTTGATCATGATTACCTTGTGTTGTCAGAATATTAAGAATGGGTTATTTCCCACAAACCACTAAAACCTCACATGATTATCGTATGTTTCTTTTATGTCATCCACATGGGCAGAAAATATTAAAAAACCTTCTATTATAAAGTGATTTTCATAAGCTATAATTTAACTAAAATCCACAGCACTAGCTGGTTTGTACAAAACTATGGAACATACATTAAAAATACAAGATAATCTGTAATGAACAGAGTGAATATGAAGTAGGAAATGACAAATATTTAGAGGCTCTTAACACTATTAGAGTATAAACCTTACTATTAGCTACCAGAATATCTAATATAATTCTTCAATATCTTATATATATACACACAGCGTTTTGCAAAAATTCTGTAAATCCCAAGTATATCCATATATCAATATATAGAAATTTGCATATTTTCAAATGCCTTCAATTTTTCACCCTTTCCAATAAATGGTGTTCATTACCACTATCAAATGCTAGTTTTGTGTTATTGCATCAAAAGTGTGTGACAAAGTATGCAATATGGCCTTTTTGAGCGAAATTTCCTGAATAATTACCCATAATGCACCCGATATATCGATATATTGATATAGTTAGGATTTACAGAATTTTTGCAAAATGCTATATATATATATACATAATCTTAGACATCCAATTTAAATTGCGGCATAATAAAGTTTGATGTTGATATAGAATATAGTGGTTGTGAAACAAAAGAGAATGTGGTTGAATACCAACTGAAACAGAATAATATTTAAACAACCAAGAGAAATATAAAAGGCAAAACAAAAGAGAATTGTGCAACTAAATAAAGTAGAAACACAGTAACTGGTAGATTACAGTCTGATAATGGATAGGGAAAAGCTAAGCTATTCTAGGTGAGAATTAGGTGAACACTGTCTAGGAAATTGGGAAAAGACCTAAAGCCACAATAGCCTTGGGGCTATAATTAAAAGACAGATTTTAATAAAGAATTGTATAGCGAGATAGTATGCATAAGTACCTTGGCCATCTGTGCTTGGATTCCTCTGTTAACTAATGCAGTAACCGCTTTCTGGGCAGCTGCTGGACTTTCAAAATCAACAAAGCCATAACCTTCAAAAAAGAAAAAGATGTGACCTATAGATTAAATGAAACAACACTTTTTAAATACTGGTACTGTCTTAGATATCAAATATATAGTAGTAATACAATGGATATCCCACTTATCACTTGTATTTTCTCAGTATACACACTCACCTAAAGGCTTGTGTGTATACTAGAAAATACAAGTGATGAGTGGGATATCCACGGTATGCCATGAGAAACTGTTGTATAACTATTTAATCTCACATCAATAGAAAATACAAGGAAATGCAAGGTCTGATGGGAAGAGTCAGTTGAATACCGCCAAATTTACAATGGCATTCCTGCTTTCTGATTGGCTGTATTTTCTATGGTGCAGGATATACCAGTATATCAATGTTTTTATCTATTTCAAAGGCTGATACTTATACCAATGAATAATAAAGAGTCTGATCATCAAAAACATTATTTCTAGACTGATGATTTTATACTTTCATCTTGATATGATTATGAGAAACCTTATTAACAGGAAAAACATTTCAGCTGATATGGACTGATGCAAGCACAGGGTAAAGATTGAAAGTATCCATAATACTTACCTTTGCATAAATTAGTATCTTTATCTAGAATAGCTTTAGTTGAAATAATTGTTCCATACCTATTTACAGAAAAATTGAGAATCGGTTAAACCTGGGTACTCAGTGCTACTATGTTAGCACAGTGCCCTATATGTCCTGTCAACTGACTGTCAATCATTTTTGGTCAACACCCTATTGTAACTCTGGGGAGAAACAGCCATGCATGACAATGACATTGGAGTGGAATGACTAAGAGATAGCTAGACAACTGACAAACTTTGGCCCAACCAATGATTCATCATTTATTGTTGTCCAGTGTCCGATAGCCCAATGGCATCCTGTCTAATGTGACTAACTAACAGTTGACAAAATGAACTGTTAACAGCCAAAAAGTGCCATGAAGCAGCCAATAAACTACTATGAAACAAAATGATTGACAAATGGTCACCAAGCCAAGTGACTGAGGCCATATTTACACTTGGACAAACTATCCCAGATTCGTAGCCAATCCGGGACAGTTTTGTATCTTGCCACCCTTCCTGTTTAGACTGCAAGCAATGAATCCGGCATAGGATTGTAAGTGGGATCCTCAAATCCAGTGTTGTTTAACAGTGTAAAATGTAAACAGTTGAATCCGCAATTGTTGCATCCAAGAACAAAATGGCTGCCCAAAAGTATCTGCTTGCAAGGAATTTTGATTACTGCACATGCTTGTTGCTGGTTTTCCATGGCCAGAAAATAAATTCTGACAAGTAGAAATACTTAAATCCAGGATCCTTTTTCAAGCGTAAAGAGGTATGAATCCACAACAGAAATTTCAATGTATCCGGGATCTATTTGAATCTGGGATGGTTCACCCATGTGTAAACATAGCCCAAGACATGACCACTGATAAGGTATCTAGGGCACGGTTTTTGAATACTACCCAATTCTTTTACTTTAAGACATGATTTTAGCCTCATTTGAGTATTCATCTGTTTAGGCAAAGCTCAGTCAATGGTGCTAATATGAAAGATTTTGTTGTCTTACTTGTGGCATAGTCTAACTAAGTCTTCATCTGTAGTGTTAGCCTTAAGGCCTCGTATATACAAATTAGTCTTGCTTAGTTTTTCCTCTCCTTCTTGTAAGCTGTCCCCTCTATCACTAGAACTTCTACTACTTAAACCAGGAGAATTTGAAGGCTGTACAGAGTAAGCCTAGAAGAAGAAAAATAATCAAATGAAATAATATCCTCATTCACCATGCAATGTGGGATTTTTTAGCCTTTTCTGCTGTGTGATTAAAGGTCTGAAAAGAAATTAAAGATATCCTCTGAGCTCCTGTTATACTCCATTATTGGATTTGAAGATAAGGGGATTGGAATGGATGAGAGAATAGAGGATCATGACCTGGCAACTGTTATGTTTTACAAGTACTAGTACATACAAATGTGTGATCAATTTAGTGTATCCACACGTTGTGAACAGGCATTTCACTGGAAAACAGGCTTTTACAAGGTGACTACTGTTGACTAACATTGAAGATGTGTCAACTAGTACAATCCATGCATAAAAGCATACAGGCACATTATAGGTACCTTACATGTCAAACTATAATCTTCAATTCAGATCATGGCAATAAATATTATCACGCATGCATAAAACAAATGCAGATTGTACCAAAACATGAGTGTCACTAATACTCACATTAGTCTGATGATATCCAGGATACATAGGGGTGGCTGCATGAAATTGTGGTGCCCTAAATCCAAAATGCCAAGCTGGGGGGTAAGCTGTAGGCCAGACCGTACCAGGGTTTTGAGGCTTTATACGACTACTATACACTGGTGACTTTGTCTGCTGAAAGAAATCCAAGAAAACTGAGACTAACATTTAAAGCCCAGCACACCAAACTAGTCAACTCATACACGCAATCAAGATCATCATCAATATTAAGCTAAAAAATGATCACACCATTAATAGTAGGTAATTAAGGTTAAGACATAGAGTAAAAATTTATTAAAGCCATTAAAGGGGCACTGGGATGAAGACATCGAATGAAGGCCCATTTTTTTTAAAGTCTGAATAATTCAAATATTTGAGGATAATGACACAATTACTATTATGAAAGGAAGCAAAATGTTTTGCTTGGGAACCACTAGCAGTTCAGAAACTTTTGTTTCGAAACTAAAAGAACAATAGGGTTGAGTAAAAATGATGGCATTCATCAATTACAACTTCAATGCTGAAAATATTGATAATTTTTATATTATGTTTGAATGTAAAGAAAATGTGTGTCTTGGCTGTTATTGGAAATAAGATGAAACAAAATCATTTTCAATTTTCATCACGTTTTATCCAAGTGCTCCTTTAAAGACTTTATTAGGAGAATAATAGCAAACTAAACAATTCAATTTTGGGGGAATGGGGGGTTGAGGAGAAGGGATGGTTGGAGTAACAAAAAGTGCATTCAGAAAACGGATAAGGACGTTAAACCGTAGGCCCAAGCCACTCAGTTATTGGAGCCAAGCTCTGTTGATGTGGACTCACACGCATGTGTAAAGCTTCGTAAATAAATAAAAACTACATTTGGATAATGAAATTTACAGTTGAGTTATGAATAGCTTCTTCAGCATGTTTCAGTTAAACAACTATCACACAGCATAAATCTTAAATACATGGCCACAATAAATAAATATTTGTATATTTTTTGTCAAAATAAAATCTAGACAATAACATATTTGGAATTTACAAGGAGTTCATTTTGACAAAACGTATAAACATGTATACACATATTATCTTCCAGATAGCCCTTGACTATTTGCTACACTTCCTCTCACTGCATAAGGAGAGGAGGGGAGGGGAGGTGTTTTGTATCAATATCACTACCTTATAGGCATGCTAAAATTTCTAACCTTCATTGAATGACAAAGTATATTATCAAAATAAAATAAAAAGGAACTGATTTGAATAACATGAAGAAACTCAGAATTTTGTAAAATTGTTAAGGAATATATCAAATTAAAAAAATTAAACATTTTTTTTTTCTGGGCAAATTATAATTTGAGACTGGAGTCTTTAAAAATAGTCCTTGAATACCGGATCAAGACACATAAAGAAATGCAAACAAACTCTTTAACTGAATACTTATTTTATAATTGCTTTTGCTTTTTTTTAAATGTTGACATCAAAAATGTTTTTGGAAGCATCAAATTAACATATCAATTTATAAACATTTGTGATGCAAAGGGAACATTAATAGAGTTATTTTTACTTTATTTTTTGGGGAACAATTCTATCTTTGGATAGTTATGTATTCATCAAATTATATCCAAAAATTCTTTTAAAAGCTCACTGTATGGGCTCACATCATTCTTATATTCTAATGAATGTAGAGACACAAATAAATGAAGAAGCCATGCATTTTTAGCCAATATATCCATAAAATCTAGGTGGGTATTTACAAATCGTCTAGTACCAAATGCCCTTGAGAGCTAAACAGGGATTCTGGGTCAAGAGATAACCATACAGTAATTTCAACAGATTCAAAATATTACGTTTCCGTTAAGAGTCATGTTACAAAACAAGATGAAGCAGAGAGGTATATGAACTCAGCTTGGGAGTAAAAAAGTCACAGATGAGATGATCAACAAACTAACTCCTCATAACAAAATAGGTCAGGTGGCATTTCCAATATATTAAAGCAAGAGTAGTTTCTATCTTTGGATAACAACAAGAGAATAAACATTATGCCTAGAATATCTTTTTTTGGACAGTTGCCCTGATTCTTGATATTTCAAATATCTGAGTGCTATCAAGTAACAAAACACATGTTTTTGTGGCTGATAAGTCTATGTTCTGTGCTTTTTTGTGAGAATATATGGTTTCAAAATGGTTTATGTAGAACTAGGTTGATTTACCTGTCTTGGTAAGTTACTTGGGAGTTTTCTCTTGTTTTGCTGTTGTCTTGCTTGTGCCTGCTTTAGGCATGAAATCAAAGAACACTGTCATGTAACAAAACCGTAAAATGGGCCACATATTTATTTACAGGAAGGAAAACTATTTGTAACAGGGGGTCGAGATGCTTGGCAAGTACTTTATCACAACAAAATCGGGTCTAGTAAGAATGGCGCCAAACAATAGCTGTTTAAAGTTATTCCATGGAAGAATCATTTTAATTTTCAACAATAATTTTACTTTACGAAAATAGAAACGAATTTATCAATAAAATCGATTACTTCCTTTATTTCTCCTACAAGCCACTTAAGGTTGCTCCTGAACGAATCGGGGGCAAAATAGATTTGAAAATATCCAAGTCAGTCGAAGGTTCAATGAAATTGTATTTTTCATGTTTTGGTGAAACTCGTTTATCAATATAATATTTTACATTAACACAAATACCATTCAGAACGCATGTCTCTCAGTGTTCCCTCTTCATAGGAACCTAACTTCGATTTTTTTTTTTTTTTTTTTTGAAAACAGAGACAGGATTCTGCGATCATAATAAGACGACGCTGACGGAGAAAACTTTCGAATTAGCGAAGCACTATGAAATACCAAGGAACGAAAAAGGGAACGTATTATCGATAAAAAGGGGCACTTTAAAATAGCTCACTGAAGTGATTTGATAAGAACTGAGCAGGCTTCTCTTTCACGAAGATGAGAAGAAAAAATACATCAGAAAACATGATGATTGTATTTACTATTTCGAGGAGTTTAATTGAATTCTAGTGTGAATTCGTTTATGTGAACAGCCTACTGGTCACGCACAACAAAACACTGCATCCTAAGCTCACGAACAAAATAAAAATTGCTGTGAGTAGGAAATGTGATTTTTAGTATTGTTTTAATTAGTAGAACTTTGAAAACGCCTACGAGGGAGCACGGGCTGGTTGTTCATGCGGCGAGGCACCATCAAGATACTCCTTTTTCACTGACCTACAATTTAAACTTGTACATTTTCTTGTCAAAATACTGCTATCCTAAACACAACTCGCTATACAAGTAGCGAAAGAGTGAAAACAAGTTATAACAAATTGCAACAAAAAACAACAAGATATTTGATGGGAACAAGTTATGTGGGCTATAATGAACTAAAATTATTCGGTATTCGCAAGTTACCGACGCGTTACAAACTACTAAATCGGTTTTAAAGATCACGCGAAAGAACCGATG
>JAABNW020088447.1:10357-21823 GCA_015164035.2 Radianthus crispa
ATTATTCGGTATTCGCAAGTTACCGACGCGTTACAAACTACTAAATCGGTTTTAAAGATCACGCGAAAGAACCGATGTAACGATGACACTAGAAAGCCATTATGATGCTGATATACAAGTGAGAACCCTGTTAGATGTCGTTTAACGTTATAGTCGACAAAATGACCCTAAAATATACTAAAATCTGTGAAAAGAAAGGTTGTTTACATCAAAGCATGTTATCAAACACGACACCTAAATCAAAGCCATTTAGAAGCCTATTCATTTGGGTACCCATTTCCTTTCGAACAAGAAATATTGTGATAGTCTAACTTCAACTGAACGGCGAAGCTAACACTAGCTCATGGATGGTTATTTACGAAAGTCGTCGAGTATTATTAGTTGACAATAACACTGGCAACTACCCTTTAGTCAATGTTTGCCTCGATCAAAGAACGTGAACAACAATACCCTGATCTACTGGGGTCCAGAATCGTTTTGGCTGTGCTCTACCAAGAAGAGCAAGTGCAAGAAGAAACAATAAGGTCCCGATCTTCTGTTTACTGTGACCGCTAAAAACGCGGGAATGCAAGGAATTTGAACACTATATCTTGAGTCTGCACGCGAAGGCACTCCAGGACTCTCCATAACTAGATTTCATTATTCACGAGTCATACAACAACCACTGATCCCTTTCTAAAGAAACTTAGAAATATATTAGGTCTCCATCTTGCCTGCCAAACAGTACTAAAATATGATGTTAAGTGTGGCTATCGACTAAGCTGTCTTCGCTACAAATAACAGAGGTCGTATTACAACGAGCTCATCTTTGGACTCGCTAATTCAAGTATGAATATTCAAATACCTTTTTGTCATCCTTGTCTTGGAGGTTTTTTATTTTGTTATCAATATCGCTGGTATCCTCTGTAGCTCGCCCGCCATCAGGAGTACCACACTGCCGCCCTCCGACTTCGTCCGAGGTAGGAGATCTTTGGGTGTCCTTTTCCTTGGCTTGAGGTCTGTCCTGGTTTGCAGCTCGGTCTGTCGTCATTGGAGTTGTATTTTGAGAATCGTTCATTATACGCGACCCCCTCCTTTTTAAAGGCAGTTACGAGGTAACTTATTCGTCCTCATTCCAGTTACTCGAAGCCTGAAAAGATACGGCAGAAAACGAAAGTCATTTCTAGCTGTCGAGTATTAAATTAGGAAGAATAACAGGGATGTGTGTGTACGACCGTTTCGTAAAGGAGGGTTGCTTAATCCGAGGCGACTGTAAACACTACGATAAAGAGCGAGCGAATAGGCGGCCGCTACAGAGAGATAAAGAGGCATAATAACGAACCACAATTTGACTTAACAGCTCAAAAACCTTACAAATATAACAGTACAACACACCATAGACTCAAGACAAAAACGTAAACAAATCACACGTGGCGAAGAATCGCCGCAATCGTACTACTTTCTGGTAAGCCCCTTACGAAACGAATGATCCTGGTGCGGTAAACGCCGCGAAAAACCTCTGGTAAGACTACCAAGAAAATTTCACCTCCGATTCATTTTGCCTGTTTCCTTGCCTTAGTTCAATTATGTTTTCGGTCAGTAGGTAAACACTGTAACGCCATCAAAGTAAGTTTCCCGCCATACAGCTGAGTGCGCACTGACTCCTTCCAAAGATCACCTCTCGAACTTTTACATTCGCTATCACCCCACACGCAAACCTTTCACTTTTTCCGTGAAGCTCTCGTTAACAATTGGACGGTAATTATTGTCAATTTCGACAGTACAAGCATGTGACCATATTCTGACCAATCACGGCGCTGGCGGGAAATAGCTTCAGTAACACTTATTGACAATAAATTATTTATCGTGAAATTTTGCACGAGAGCGCCGTTCAGTCCGCCGCCAATACAGCGGCTATCATCATATTTGACTGGGTGATAACTACCACCAGTTGAATAGTTAGAAAGCAGCTTTTCCTCTGAACATCGAGCGGTTTTCCTAGAACTGTCATATGTTAGTGTTTGGATTGTAAGGGATACAATGCATTTTGAGATATCTATTATAGCAAAAGCTGTCAATTGTCAACAGTCGGTCATGCTTGACAGGACATTATCCAATCACAAGCCAGTACTTCTATGTTTACTTGTTCCGTTTGATTCAAAATTAGCATTCAATTTAAGAAAGTTGTAATATCAGAGAGAGAAAAATCAGAAAGATAGATGTAAGAAACCAATGTATAAAGGTTTCCGTGTAAAAGTCCTGCCTCGGGTTTGAAAACGCTGTAAATCGTGAGATCAACGTAGAAATAAACAAAATAAGGTAACGACTCACAAGTCATTACCAACAAACCCCTTTGAGCAAGAAAAATCTTACTTTACAATTTTCCAGTAGAACAAAAGGGCTTGAGATTGAGTAAAGTCACATTGATATTTTTCGATTTCAAGCCAGACACACTTCATCTATCATAAGCTCACTGCATTTTAACAAAAAATAAGATTTGACGCCACTTTTTATGCAAATTACAGTACCGATATCACCGTGGTCTCTCTAACAAATGTCCCTCAGTTTGTAAAATTCGATGGTGAAAATACAAAGAGATGAGAAACGAAAGGACAAATGTCCTTTCTTACTGGCGGTTCATTGTGAAGAAGCGCTTCTTCAGCAGCCATAAGGCCAGCACAAAACGAAGGATACCAACTGGACTTCGCTGGAAATCATTCATAGGCATAACCTTTACTAGTTTTACCCCGTAGGAGCGAAACCCCAGGTAAAAAAGATCAATTTCTTTTCCGCCTTTTCCCATCAGGGAACTTCCGTGTGGAGTTTTTTAATTCTTTTATCCTGATTTACATTTAAAAAAAAAACGTTTTTGAATATTTTATTAATCAATGAAGTGAATTTCCATGAGTGATTTTAGAACTATTAGCGGTTTTAATTATTTTAGCCTTATTTGATATATATATGCCACTGAACAAAGAACTTACCGTCGTAATGGACCTATACTGGTACCAGTCACGCAAGACTTTTGAAAGATAGAAAATCTAATGTGGTGGCAACTTGTAATAATCACTCGAGAAAACACCACATACATCATGCATTATTTAAGCCTATTAAAGCCAAGGTTGATATACATATTAAACGAGACCGACTGGGAATTGAAATATGATGGTCACTGCAGTGAGGTGTTTTTATTTTTTATTTTTATTATTTTTTGCAAACGTCGGCCATCTTGTTCAACGAATTCGTTCAGTTTTACGCTATTTATTTGTACATTTTCACGCTAATTTTTATTAATATGGTAAGACATACAATAACGACAAGACGACAAATATGATAAAGCAGATCATCGACAGAGAAGAATAACTGATGAAAGAAAAGAAAAGGAAGACAATAGAAAAAAGACAACAGAGATTGAAAGAGATTGACAACACCCGCTAGAAAGAGTACGTAAACCGAGTTAAGTTTAGTCATCTTGCAGTGGACTTGTTTGTGCGAGAGGGTTATTTTATATACTTGTTTGCACATTTTCATGGTTTTACATGGGATATACAGAAGAAAAGGTAAAGAAGAAAGAAAACTTAGAATACCAATCACAAAAAGAATGCTCCATAATTCATTTTCTTTCATCTTTTCGTTGAATACTCTTTTTTTCAATTCGAAGATCAAAACTCCATTTTCTATGAAAACACTGCAAGAACACACGACCATCAATTCCAGAGATCCATTCACACAACTCCTAAGTGACAACTGTTAAAAGGTGAAGAACCTTAGCGCAGGACACAATTTAGTCAGTCATAGCTCGTCAAATCGATTCCCAGTTACACTAATACAGTCATTCTCAAACAAGTACAAAGAGGAATGGAACCATGCGCCATCCAAGTTTTGCTAAAGGCATTTCTTACTGCATGACCTCTCTTAGTGGGAACAGGGAAAGGAAGAAAGCGAGAGGAAAGTTCTACCATCAGAATATAGTAATGTAACATAACATAGCGTAGTTATCAATAGGCAATCATAGGTGCTGCTTTTTCACGGTTAGAAATGGAAGGTGAGAAAAGATTAGTCGATGACAGCCAACCATTAAAACAAGCTAAGAAGCCGAATAACACTCAGCGTTGGCGACCTTGGGAACTAACTACTAGCTATACCAATGTCAGTCAGGATCTGTCAAGACAACGTCATGTCTTGTTAGTAAGATATCAGCATCAATTATGACCACAGATCAGACATTCCAATTGTAAAACCCATTCCCAATCATTTACATCATGACGTCAAACAGCTTGCACAACGGTGGCAAGAAATAACCAACAAGGTATTTTTAGAATTGCATGACGTATGTATGTATGTAAATAAGACTGGTTTATTTTTATCGAGACAAAAATGGACAGCTTCCTAAAACCTCGTCTGTCACATCACAAAATCTCAGTTTATATCAGATTACTGCAAGCGCACCAAAGAGTACGTAGACCAGGGACTTTACTAAACAATTGAAAAAGTTTGCAGAGCACTTTCTTAAAACGAATTCGGGAATTGTAAAGTATCTTGTTTAACACTCTAACTAGTAAGAATATATCTATACAACATACGTTTTCCATGCAGGAAATCTGGCTATAAGAAGTGGAAGGGATATTTCATTGATTTTATCTTGCGTTTAGATATAAATGGAGCGATTCATGTTCAAGGACATTGAGTCATTATACGGTTATTAATCCCTTATTTGCAAACCTCCAATATTGAAAATAAACACTCTTGCATGAAATTCTTGTGAACATTGAAGTTGACTTGAAGCCTCGAGGTGTCCTCGCCTTGCAAGGTTCCATTGGCAGAGAGGGTTTCTTGCTTCCTTCTCAAAATGATGAGATTGGAAATCCTGGCAAAATCCACAGCAACCATTATGGATGATGGTTTTTGAATCTTCAGCATATCATGACTAATATTCTACCAGTGCATCAGTGAAAAGAATAAGTCAACGACAGAGTCAGCATATCAGTTTTACACACCGTAAAAGTTATGATTTTTAGTGTGCTTACGAGAGAGTTTTGGCGAAATATATGATCGAATATGTTTGACCATATTGTCTACTGCCAAGACACGACAAAGTGCTATAACTGTCCTAGATCCAATTATGAAGTGTGTCTGCAGTCCGCAAACCATTCATATAGGTTGTTTCAAGAAATCCTGCAGCGTAGTAAAACACTACTTATTGCGTCGTTATCTGAACTAAGCCCTCAATCGACACCTTGGATTCATTTAGAAGGGTAACATCGAATTTGAAATGGAATAAAATATATAAGTCAAGACCCTAACTATAACTATGAACAAAGTAGACTCTTCAGAAGACACCTTCTAAGAATACAAGATGTAAAGCTTTAGATCTAAGAGTTTTAAAGTTCGAAACATGAAAGTAAAACCCTGATTCACTCAGTGATATCGTTATTGAAGCTTTATCAACGAATACCGCGAGTCAAAGATATGCGGTTCTTTGTTCAGCTTCTTTGACAGCCGAGGAAGTTTAGGAGTTCTGGATCAACCAGAAGCTCTTTATCCGAGTCCACTGTGGACATTATTTATAAAACCGAACCATTTTAACAACAACTTACTACACAGAACGCGGATCTGCAGTTTTAACACACTGAATACGTGCCAATAATCTCAGTTACGTGTAAGAGGCCTGAAGAAGCATTTTACTTCATTAAGTAGCGATCAGGGTTTTTTAAAGCCACTAATCATAAACTAGATGGTGACATGGAAAGTGAGAAGGCGAGCGTTGTCCAGTCAGTTGTATTTCCTATAAAGTCACTCATGCTAACAGAGACGATCGAGTTGATGAGAAATCCTGAATGCGCCCCTTCATCTTAAGAAATGCTTTCTAATACCAGAAGATGCAGGTGCAAAGAGAAAAACATTCTTAAAAGATTGGACTCCATAATGATGCAACATGGCAACTGAAAAAATCTAGTATGAGATAATCTTTGCCGCTTTACTATGAGACATCCATCTTAGAGAATTTCATCAAACAAGTATTTTTTTGCTAGTGAGGATCCTGGTTTGTTCATGGGTAACGATTCTTAGCCAAGAAGAGGTGAACATATTGGCTTGGACATAGCCAACTTGAACAAAGAGATCCAAGAGACTAACGCAGAATGAACAGCAACATCATTTGACCAATTTCAAACCAATTATGAATAAATTGGTTTCGTTTCTTTTAAAGGTACTCCTAATGTATTTGGTTGAACGTGAAACAAGTTCAACTAAGAAATGACTAATTATCATGGTTCAAAAGTTACAGACACCGTTGTTAGTCAGTTCTCCATTACAAAATTTCCATTGAAATTGAGTTCATCCAAACTGGGAGCCACAATCAAGAAGTTATTGATTTGTTTTTGTCGTGGAGTTCAAAGGTACTTATTGATTAACTTTTGCTATGAAGATGCTTTGACGATCGGGAAGTTCCAAGCATTGTTCCATGCCTCTCTAGTACGAATGCTCTCAAACTCCTTTCTTTGATGAAAGAGTACCTACTGCAGGCAACTCTATGACAACTTTTCAAGTTATACAATTCTGTGACAATAGGTACGAACGTTCTGTCTCGATTTAACAACGATAAACCAAAAGCATCGATAAATATATTTGTCAAAAGTCTTTCTCAGGCAAACGTTACCAAGAATTCAGGAAGCTTATGCGGCCATAACGTACTCCTTCGAACTGGTAGTGGGTTCGAACTGACAAATCGCAAGGTCCTATATGAATTTGGTTTCGTTGGATCATATTGTAGATTCGAAATTTAAGTAGCTGGTAAAAGGGTTTTAGATTAGATTACTTCCCTGGTCGAGCCCGGCCAAGCAATGCGCGTGTTTGTAAGTTCTATTGTATGTTTCGATGTTCGAGTGCGCATCGAAGAGGAACACTGAGTAAGGTTCAAAAGCAAAAAGAGGTCCTTGATGTCCTTTTCAAGTCCTTACGGGGTAATGAATGTCAGCAAATATTTCAATGAAACATGCAAACATGTTAATGTGATGTTAACATGGTTGTAAGCAAGTAATAAGCATTAGAAGATGATTCCTATGTTCAAGGTATTATTGATATGTATGTAGCATTCTAGTCATTCTTACTCGGTACTCAACGACTTTCCGTTCTACAAGGCCAGAGATATTTACGGGTTCAAAAAGCTAAATGAGTCGTGGCTTGTACACCCTTGATATACTGTGAAAACACAAAAATATCAATACTAATAACCACAATAAACTGATACGAAAAACATCTTACAAAGGGATAAAACAGCAAGTCTTTTGTCACGCTATAACTAGAACCACACATCGGCAAGGAAGCACGGTAATCCTATTATCACGGAACAGGTTCTTGTCAATGGAGGTAAATCAGAAACGACTATGCTAGATCAAACTTTACATAATACAGTAAACACTACAAACACCATATGTGATAAATTATTATTAATGAGCAGGACTTGGGTAAGCGAGGATTACGGTAGCGCGTCTTATGCAAATGACAGAGTACACAAGCCCAAAGTAGGGTAGCCATAAACAGTGATAGCGATGGAGAGCACGAATATCACGATACGTTCATCGTTACAACAGTAAGCGACCGCTAAGGGGAAAATAAAGAATAAGAATACTATGGGCAGTCTTTCTAAGTAGCTACTGGATGCCATTCAAAGTCTCGAGAACGAGATTCCATGTAACTAATCACGCAAGAAAATGGACTTACGCACGATTGACAGGAGATGTTCCCTGATTCGAGTATCTACCACACTGATCCTACAGCTAAGGATTTACCTGAAGAGACTGAATGTCGCTTGGGAGTACCAGTCAACTGATCGTAAATAGAGTACTCGAGCGAACTACCAATGTTGACAAAATCGTTTCCCCTGATCGCTCTCAAAACTGACTAGTAATGAATGGACAAACAACGAAATGTCTGAGCATGCGCAAAGTTTACAGGCACGTGCTTTGGAGTAAGTTTCCAAGTCAAACGTAAGAAATGGGTTAAAATATTCACGACTTATTAGAAGTGCGCAAGTCTTTAAGGGAACCAAGCCTGAAAGAGGTAAAGGTAGGCTACTCTTTTGCAAACAAAAGTTATTGAGCGTATTCATTTCTTGTCGTCTACAGGTCCTAGTTATTTATACGCAAACATTGTGCTTCTAGCATTAAAATGATAATTGTTAATGAAATTGAATACAAAAAAACAAGCTCGAAATGCGATCACGTTTGAGAGGTTGTGCAGCGCCACTGAGCTTAGAGAAGAAACCTGTGTTTTACCAATGAGGTCTTGCATTACACCACGATTAGGTAAAGATAAGTGCATCAATACGTTGGAATTAGAATATATTTGTCATGCTTACTTGTTGCGACCGCAAATTGATGTACTTATGAATTTATTCATTCAATTATTTTAGTAACAGTGGTCAAATATCAGAGAAATACGAAAATAGAAACACAACAATGAGGAATCAGTAAATACTGCTGGAGAAGAAAATGCAAATCGAACAATCTTGGTAAATATAATCAAGCCAAGGCTTATAAACACTAAGCGAATCATGAGGCTTTGTCCCTGATATTTCAAACATGCCACGCATCCGACAATTAAACGTTAATTGAAAACCTCTAAAAATGGCATGCTTGGAATGCGCGGCACCAGTACACCAATGACAACATTTGTGATCTCTCAACTGTAACCAGCGACGTTTCGATTTGATTTGGGAGAGGTGTTCTAATCATCCCCAATGGACAATGACAGGATTCCTCTGATTTGCTGTGAATATTCATTGTTAAAGTACAAATCTAATGTACTTTGACCTTTATGTACAATTTTGTAACTAGGTAATTAATATGGTGGCTTATATGAATCAAGATTGACCTTAAAACAATGCGGTAAACAGGAACGGTCTACTTTGACAATACCGCAGTGGCTGATGACTGTTATTGACGGTCTTAAAACAGACGACAAAAACAACGTATGATTTGAAAAGAAAGGCCGACTATTTTCGAGAGACCTCCCAGACTGACTAAGGGAGTAAGTAGTAATCGGATCTGCCAATGGGTCATGGCTTGAAGCGATGAATCCCGGTGGTCGTAAAGGTATTGTCCCCTGGAGGCCACCCTTCCTCAGTTGGAAGCATAATCCATGTTCGAGGGACAAATAACGAAACCTATCGCAGAGAGGGATGTTAGTGGAAATTAGAGATACTTCCAGCATTCGATTAAGTCGTGTTAAAATGAAAACTTTTGACATTAACTTATTGTATTGCGAAAAACGCCATGCACAGTCAGGGTATGCAGTCTGCAACGTCCAATTGAGCCGTCGAATCAATCACAAAACGACAGAAGAGTCAGACTATTCCAGTAAGAATACCGGGTGTAAGGTGGTATCCGTCATCAAGACACAGAACGCACCTTGAAACTTGCACTACAGCAAAAAAATGTACTTTAGTTTCGAGGATGCAATGTCAACGACCATTGGCAACATGAACCTCAGTGACTGATTTCGACGTGTTTGAAGTACCAGACAGGTTACTGGTATTTACAGTTTTCACAGTAAATCAGTTAAAAAGTATCCTGACATGATGCAACAACCATACTTATCACAAGCGAAAATGAGGTAACCTGAGAACCTCAATGAATCACATCAGTCCTACATGCAGCACAGAAAGTGACTTGTAGAAGTTGGGGTTAAGTTCCACAGACTAAATTGTACTAGCATTGAGATACAGAGATGATGTAGTAACATAGTTATTGGAAGCCACTATAGAGTAAAGTTTCCTTGAATGTTTCCTAGTCGGATGCATGAACAAACATGAACCTCGATGACTTGCGACATTGTTACCACAGCAGATGAAGCAAACAAGCAGTTTAAGGTAAAGTGTTTTCTTAAAATATCTCTTGGTTAGGTAAGAATTAGTCATGATTTCCCACGTGATTGATAGTCGTAATACTGAAGAGAAGGCTTGATGGAAGCCAGGCACATAATATTTTCATACGCCTTGAATCACATTTATTCCATTCCATTCAATTATTTTGGAATCGAAAAAATACATTCTTACGGAGACAAGGCAATAGGACATCTACCATAACGTACAGACTAGTTACAAGGACAAATCATGTTTGATCAACATCACGACTCCGCGTGTGCTACTGAAAACAAGCGTGCGGTTACAAGAGTTTTTCCATCTTGTATGCGACCATTATTTCATTCTTACGCACGAACACGTGTAGTTTAGTTGGCTTGGTCCTCATATCTAATATCCAATTTCATCTCGTTTTTGAGAAATCTCAGGATGTGGAAAGTTGCATGCAACTAACTGCCTGCTTGCAGGCATGTTTCAGAAGACTATATGCTTCTGGTCCCGTCCTCACAACTAATTCGTTCCTAAGAAATCCCTCAAGCTGGCCGTAACCAAAAAAATCCCACTTGCTGTTATGCTGAAGAACAGAACACAAAAATTTGATGCTCACTAAAGAATGATAATAAGAAAAAGTAAAAGATATTTAAAGACAAGGACTGCCTCGAGCGTACGCCATCTTGTCTATTAGAAACTCACGCATGCGCAGCCATCTATCAATTTATCTGATGGAATGGCTGTGATCAAATACTTTAGAAGGAGGAAATAAGAGTCAATATCTTGATAAAATGCAAAGATACGTACTCACCAAAAATATATAGGCTATGGGAATACTCTTCCATGTGACTGGAATGAACGCAACATTGATCCTGATTCAAAAAAGGAAGCAATCAGAATAGAACAAGTGATGGGAATCATACTGATTAACGGTTTGCTCCAGAAGACCCTGAATTGTAATACTAGAATGACAGACTATTTGTTCGGGGAATCAAGCAATCTCGTTCCCAGAGCCTGCGTTTCTCAATGGCAGTCCGCAATTTACGGACTTATATTATTTACTCAACCAATCAGAACGCGTCGAAAAACGGTTGCAACGGTGCTGACCAGGAGAAACGCAGGCTCTGGGAACGAGATTGGGAATCAAGAAACATTGATGGATGCCTCGAGCAACAATTGCACGCACGATCTCTTAACATAACCAGTTATCCCAATTATTTTATATCCACTCATGCAATAATATAACAATATAACTTTATTGCATGAAACAATATGCAGTTAAGAGCGATGACACCGTTTTGTACTAAACAATCCGATTGCTACAACAAACCTTTTAGGCTTACGGCAAACGTAGTACTACCCATGCACCGAACTCATTAAAAACAATGGATCATGAGGCGGCATTCTTTCATATAATTCACCGCTTCGGCGCTAGAATGTATAGAATATTACAGGCAATCTGATTGGTGGATAAGCAGCAAATGTTCAGACAAACGGTGTATTTGTCCGAACATTTGCTGCTTATCCTCTAATCAGATTGCTTGTAACATTTTGTGCATTCTAGCGCCGAAGCGGTGAATTGAGATCGGTGCATGGAAAGTTCGACGTTTGTTTTAGGCCTAACTGGCAGATAG
>JAABNW020088448.1:0-16941 GCA_015164035.2 Radianthus crispa
TGCTCCCTTAAAGATATTTAAGAAAATCAGGTGGTGCAGTGGGTTTGATTTCCACCGGTATCATATGTGAGTTGTCGGGTTTTTCTCTGGATTCTTCAGTTTTCCTCCCTCCACAAAAATCAACTTCTGAATTTCAATTCAATCATGGAACGAGGGCCACAGGTTTGTTAGCTGTGGGCTATTAAGTGCTACCCTCATAAAACAAAGGACGTTTGTTTGTTTGTTCGTTCTTATTTTGTTTGTTTTCAGGTGTCCTTGATCTTCTAGCCAGAGCTTTCCAACTTACCTGAATCTAAAACTTACATTTTCCAGGTAATCTACATCAGTCTCAGTATTGTGATAGATTAAAGGTTCTTGTTGAATTCCTTGGTACTAGGCTATCACTGGATGAATTAACAGTCATTTGGAAAATGCAGGTTAGTAAAAACTCTATTCCATTAAGATTTGGTTTTGTTTATTCCTGGAAGTCTTGATGTGGGAGTCTGTGACATGCTGTATAAAGTTGAGGATAATATTGTGAAGTCCTTACCCTAATGCAATGTACACATCATTACCAATCAATACATTGTAATGGACAAACACAATCATGGCAGTCATGAACAAACACATTATAGTTGACTGACACAATTTAGGTAGCACCAGTGTCATTGATGAAAACAGAGTCAAAGCTGTGGCAGATCTACAGAATGATGTACAGAGCCCCATAAGAAGCAAAATATCAAGAAAAGCTACTATGTTTTCATTTATCATAGACATGTTTAAATCTATAATTATTCTTCTGAGCTTTTAGGCATATGGATCCTCATGAGGGTTATCCTCATTATTATAAGTCCTTATTGTCAAAGTAACTGGAACAAACAAGCTGATCGCACAAGCATCACTGACAGCAGTTTCTTGTGAAAAGAAAGCAAAGGGACACTGCAAATCTGTTAGAAAATTCCTTAAGGACCTTAAAGGTTTTGTAAACAAACATACCAATAATCAGAGCAATAATTTATATCGTTTTTCATCCTCCATTGAAAAAAGTCTTCATGTAGCATAAAAATGAATGTTTAAACACACACATACACACCAACAGTTACTTTTTCACTTTCCTCTTTAATCTTCAATCTTATATATTATAGTACTTTTGATTTTTTCCAGTTAGGCAAGCACCCAACAGAAGTAGACAATATTCATAACATCTTAGCTACTGCTGCTGTTAGGTTCAACACCAATCAGTTAGATCATTTGTTCACACTCATTCAACAGGTAATTAATCAATAATATTTATCTTTTCAGACCTCATTTTTTTCAAAGTTTATACTTTGCTGAAGCATTAGTATTTTGCAGAGATTCTCAGTAATGTGTTGCCAGCATAAAACTTGGTCAATTTTGCTGTTGATCTGTGAGGTTATTTCTTTTGACTACCACCTTTTGTCTTGCTCCAAACATTAAGGATGTTCCTGGGAAAAAGTTCCCCTCATCAGGTTTTTTTAAAATTTTGCACAATGAAACATAATCATGTTAGAAGTAAAATGAGCAATAAAAGGGGTTCACCTACATTAGATGGTCACATTTAGATGGTCATATTGCGTGGAAGTTTACCCATTTTACAATAAAAATGTCCAAATAACTCAAACATGGAAAGCTGTCAAAGAAATATTTAGTGAAAAGTTAATCAATCTTTACCATTTTTCATAGAACTCTAGAAAAACAGCAAAATAATTACTTAGCATTGCAATTTTTTTAAAAATTATGCATAAAATTGGAAATATGAAATATTATTGTGCCACAAAAGTTTCATGGGAAGCCATCAAATTTCCCAAAATTCTAGACCAATTATGAACAAAATAGTTTATTTCATTTTTTCTCTTTAGAGTTGGATATCATAGAGTACTTGAAAAATCTGAAATAAAAAAGGGGGAACAACTTTGTTTAAGGAGGCTCCCTATTGTTGGCTTGAAAGCACACTCGCGCGCTGATTTTTGATGACGAATTTCGAATGGATTGCACACAGTTTGAGCAATTTTACGAGACCCCTCTGACGCGTGCACGATAAGTTTAGCTGAATAACTCAAAAACTGTTCAGTAGAATTTTTTGATTTTTTGCCATCTTTTTCTTCATAGGGTGTACATTTTATAGCCTGAATTTTAAAAAATTCTGTAATGGGAAACTATTTCTATCTAGAAAAATAGGGTTTTACGATTATTAAAAGGATTCCCCATTACAGAATTTTTTTATTTCCTCACAGATGAAAGATCAAGTAGAGAACTAAATATCTGCAAGTTAAAAAAAATTCACCGAACAGAAAACGAGATATAATTTTTTGAAGTGTAAATTCAGGCCCGCTTCATAATTGTCTGTTGTTGCAGTTTTTCAAAAATTCGCAAAAGATTGGGGCCTTTTCTATGATGTATAGTAACTGTTTGATCAACTCCATTAAGCCTCCTTACGAGAGTTTTGGAAATGCAAAAAAAACCATGTTCTCTCAATGTTTTGCCAATCAAAACATTCAAAAGACGTCATCAAGAGGAGGGCGTAAATTTCATGCATAGCAGTGGCGGATTTTTCAAAACGGGGTCCAGAAAAGCAAAAGGCCATCTTCTACGTATCTACATCCTTAAAACTTTAACCTTTCAACAACAACAACAAAAAAAACGGGTTCAGCGGACCCCATTGCACTACCTCCAGATCCGAACTATGGCCCTGAACATCCTTAAGAAAATTGACACCTGACAGATGACTTGCTAATTAATACATTTTATCTCTTATTATATGGCAAAGTAATTTCACATATTGCTACAGTTGGTTGATTTGTGGTCTGTAACTTGCAATATGGGCTGAAAATCAAAATTACTGTATTAGCCTGCCATATAACAAATATCTTATTACCCTTGTTTGCTCGTTCTGTAAGTTATGGTTCCATTTTTTCACACTTATTGTGGCTCTTGCTCTACGAGCTTGTGCCTTAAGAAAGTGGACAAAAACTTGGTCCATAGTTAACTTATGACAGACCTTGCACTTAATATATTATTGTATTCAACATGGTCAAAAGTAACCTATGATTTGTCCTGAAATCTTAGAGTTGGGGATCTGAAAGTGACCGAATGAAGGAGAAGTTACTGGGGCTAATTGGACGTATTGGCAAGGAAGCCCGAGTCGGGAAGATCACAACAAAAGTGTTAGATTTGCTGTGGAGTTTGGCTCATCTTCCTTGCTTGACAACAGATATGGTTGACCAGGCTCTGAAATCACACATTGATATACTTAGTGACTCATTTACTGTAAAAGAACAGATTAAAAAGAATTATGCTGTTAAATGTGTTGAAGATATCAAGAAGGGAGTGTGGATAGTACCTGCTATTAGACAGTTGCTCAAGATTATAAGGGGAATGATCAAGCAACAGTACAATAAGCATGACAAGGTTTGTCTATAGTACCCTAATCTCTCGTCAGCTTTGTGTACTGCTATTAGTTACAACTTAATTTACAAACCTTGATTTGACAGGGCATTCTTCCAGAGCTCAACAAAACATATGATCTTATCAAGCTTACCACTAGCAGTTTAGTACAGTGCCATCAGCTGTCTGTATCTACTGCAGTACCATCAAGAGTCCATAAAGATACCCTCCTTGATGGACGCTATACACACTCTGACTCACTCTACATTCATCTCAAGTTTTTGGGTTTTGTGCTGCAAGAGGCTGATCTGTACCTGCCGTGGAGTAGAGCTAAAGATTTGTGGGATGTATTAGTATCTGGTCCCGATTGTTGTGAATTCGATAAAGAGGTCAATTACATGGTCCATCAATCGTACATTTTGTATGCTTACACGTATTTCCAAAATTACGCGACTGGCGCTGCTCACAACTCCTCTCTTTTTTCGTGCTCTGGCTGCCGTCAATCAAATATGAAAACAGCTTGCTACTGCAAAATCCTTGGTTTGTAAATTCTGTAATGAAGCAAACTCGTCTTTTTTTCTGTACTATTCAAACGGTTGAAACTTTAAGATCATTTTGGGCGTTTTTCAATGACGACAAATCAACCAAAGTTTGATTGATGGCAGCCAAAACACAAGAAATACCTCCCTTTCAAGTGCCAAATACAGAGGTCGTGTAATTTTGAAAGGGGTAATGTTCCTGATTATGGTTTGCATTTTGTCTTTTGTTGTTTCTTTTATTAGGCTGCCTTTGAATGGTTCACTGCAGGGCTTTGTGACTTAGAGGCTGACACCCAATCACAGATTTTCAGTAGTAGAATTCTAAAACTTGATCCAAGTAAACTTACCATGAAAGGTAAATATTGTCGTAACCACTCAACGCTGCTAAGAAGACCTTTCATGTTTCTCAAAGATGTTTTTGTGATGTTTCCAAGTCACTAATTACAAAATGGATCGTTTTCAGGTGTATGTCATGAAATTCACACAAAATTTGAATGTTATTTTGAAAAATTGAAACAAAGTTGGGCATTATTTTTAAAACAGTCTTGGCTATTAATGGATGTTGAAAATGTCAAAATCACTTGAAATCTCCTAATTGTTTTTGGCTATAATTTCTTGTATTTTGTGGTGAAAATGACCATACTTGCTTCTTTGAAAGAAATGCAATGTGAGTCATACTGTAGATGCTTGTCACCTTATCACATAATGTCTCTCTTAAGAACTAATCCTTGATTATACATTATAATTTTTATAGGATTTCAATGCTTCAGAGCTTTCTTTGAGAGTGTTAACATAAATGAGCACCGATTGAAAAAGACCTCCAACACTTACACTGTGGAGAAAGTGGAGTTATTAGGAATGGACTATCTGTGGTATATTGTTCTGGAAGTACCATCAGAAGAAATTGCACTATTAGCTATAGAACAACTTCTTAAACTAAGTTACACTTGGCTTTCTCCAAAACTTAAAAAGGTAATGGCAAAAATACAACATTCAAAATTGTTTCAATAAAATCTCAAGTCTTAGACGTTTGTTTACTTTGTATTTGAAATTAATAGGATTCTTTGTATATTCACAAGAAATTCATTTTGGAATGTTACAAGCGTCTTGAGGTATTTGTGGATGGTTTACAGTTGAACTCGTACTACCATGAACACTCTAGACAAAGACTTTGATTCATTTTTGACAAGTTTTTGGGGTCTTCGTGACAACTTTAATGGGTCACTTCATCACTAAGCAATTAGGTATCAGGGATTCACTTTTAGAGCAGATTTTGTATGACTGTTAAATCTTCAGTGCTGTGAGCATATTGTGCCATAACCTAGGATTTTAATTGGCTGGATTTTCTTGTTGCGCATTGTCATTGGCTGAGTAGTGCTGTGTCCACTATGACAGTATCCGTGTGGTGTTTGGTGCATTTGATTTGAGGAGGAGTGCGTGTCTTGCATTGACCGTGTTGTGTCTAGACGAGCAGTGTTTGTAATTATTGCAGATGTAACAATGTTGTGTGATATGAGATGTACGTACACCATTCATCAAGACATAAAAGTGAACTTCCGATACCTAATTGGTTGATACCCATTGATGTTGCCCACAAACTACCAGTATATAGCAATATAGTGTCCATTAAGGTTTTAGAAAAAGAATGTCAAGTTTTAAAAACTTTGTCTAGTGTCCGTGTGTTGTACTGTAATATTATTCACTCTCATTAAACTTGTGACTTTGCCAGTTGTCTTGTTTAGCCTTTGGCTATTACAACTGGCTATTTTCTGTTTTATATTATTTTTCTCCTATGTAAATACTTTTCAATGACAGTACTTAAATAAATATCGATTGATTGATTGTGACTGGATTTTACATTTTCTAGTGTATTATGTCCTTGCTTGGTCATCACACCATGACTCATGCTGCATCTAGTGTCACCATGGCAGCTACTGCACCTATCACACATGATGCACTAATTTCTCCTCTTCTTCGGTATGTTAAGAAATTCAATGAAAGTCCTTTAATTCGACAGTATTTCATAATATCTATTAAAATATTTTTTCTTCTTTGGTTTCAGTACAAATCAGTTACTCAGTATTGAGAGACTTCTCATGATTGCAGAACACTACATCATTACTGTAGAGGTGAATAGTTCTTTATTTTTTTCTCAAGGAATTTAAGATAGACCAACCAATCGTCCATAACCCATGCAGCTACGTGACCTTGTGCTTTATTTATTGACAGGATCTTCATGCTGGTCCAAGAACTCTCCTGCCACATGGAGCATCATTTCATGGTTACCCGATAACTGTTAATACCAATTGTGATGTTCCCAAACAAAGCTTTACATTACAAGTACTGCACAATTATTAAAAATTAATGGAAATATTCATCTAAACACAGTCCTTTTTATTTATTTATTTATTTATTTATGCGAATTAATCTTTTATAATCATAATACATAATTCAAGTCTCCTGTGGAACATCACAACTGGACACTTTTTCTTTTCTCATAATATTTTTTTCTAGTGTCACAGTAATGAATCTTTGCGCTCTGTTCGGCAAAGGATATCCAATAGGCTGAATGTCAATCCAGAGCAAATACAAATATTCAACAATGAAAAATTGGTAAGTAAAGGAGCTTTAAACATATTACTTACTGTGAAATATCTTGTTCATTTTGATTATCAATCATTTTTAGATCTTATATTTTACATGAATTATTTTCTTGTTATTAATATTATTTGGAGTATGGTTGGTAGCTCTGTCAGTATTCCCTGCCTTGGAGGTATAGTTTTGTAAATAAAATGAAAATGGAAACAAATCAAAATTTATTTTTGAATGTTCAGCTGATGTTCTCCAAAGACTCAAAGCTTCTTTATCAATTAGAATTTGAAGAAGAGCAGCTTATTTTTGTTAAAACATCAGGAGCCTCTGTAAGCATGGTTTCCACAAAAGATGAGGTTGAGGTAATGTTCTTGCCAACCTTTATTACAAATAAAAAATAAGCACAGGGTTCGTGCTACTCCTTGAAATCCTTGAAAAGCCCTGGAATTGAAAACACGTTTTTAAGGGCGCTTGAAAAGCCCTTGAAAATAGGAAAAAGCGCTAAATCCTTGAATACTCTTTGAATCCAAAGCAAACTGAATTATGACCGACAACCTAATGCGAAATGATGCATCTCACAAATGACGTCTATTGTGTTTGTGGCCATAATGCTTTGTCTTATTGATTTGTTGATTGTTTAGAACAAAAACTAAAAACAACTGTATTTTGAATGTTAAAATGACCCTTTCTTGTTCAAATATAAGAATGAATAAAGATGTTAAGGCAATTACAAGAAAAATGCCTACCAACGGTAAACGTGTCTATCCAAAATAGTGAATTGCGAGGACTTTTTAACTGTGAATGAAGCGTTCAAACAAATATTCATTATCAAGGTTCTCATTATCAAACGTTTATTTGTACAAAATACTTAGTCCTTGAAAATCAAATTTTTGTGCTTGAAAAGTGCTTGAATCAGTTTTGTGATGAACATGTAGCACGAACCCTGTAAGCAATATGATTGCTGGAAAAAGTACTCAGTGAATGATTTTTTGATTTTATGTTTTTGTCCCAGATGCAAGATATTAAAAGTGATGAGGTAGAATAAGCCAAATTTCTTACATTTTTTTTGTTTTATGAAATATTTCTTTTTACTAGGAGAAACTTTTGTACCACTAAAAATTCATCAATTTTGTTTTTGTTTCAATAGGCCAGTGCTAGTGGGTGTAGTAGCCGACAAACTTATGCCCTGGAACAAGTAAAGAATTCCATTCCATTTCCATCCTTGAATGAATAAACATCAGTAAACTGACATTGAACCTGCACTTATTCTAATCCTAACCAATCCTACTGTAGGAGCGGGTAATGCCTGGTGTAATCATGGCAACAGAATGTAGAGCTTTTGATAAGCTATATCAATTGGCTGATATTGAAGAACCCAGGTAACCATCAGGAATCATGTCTCTCATTCAAAATCTTTTTTTTTTTGACAAAAGCTAACAATTAAATATCTATATTGGTTTCAGTATTACTTCTCGTGTTCAGAGACTTATAATGTTGCTCCCAACTGATCCTGATGTACAAGAAGCACTGGATTCAATTGGACAACAGGTCCATGATCATATGTGTACTACTTAATATGTACATGTTGATTGGAACAGTGGCTCATCTCTCGTAAATAAATGTTTTTCTAATAGTTTATGCTAAATTGTTCATCGGGCAATACTTCAATGGATGATTCAAGCAGTACTGCTACAACTACCAACCTCAAGAATATGTTCAGATGTACGGCCTCAGGGATGTCGCCATTTAGAGTGCTTTATAACCTTGAGGTACAATGCATCTCTAACAGCTTAATTACATTGTAACTTGGATCAACTCAATTTGTTTTGTTTTGTTTTGCTAGGTTCTCAGTAGTAAGTTAATGCCTACTCTATGCAGAGATGGTGGAGCAAGTGCAAAGGCTTTCAAAGAGAACTTCTTAGCAGCTTCGGGCCTTGAGTAATGCAAGATCTTGTGATGTTGTTAGTATTAGTCAGTATAATAATCATTAGTTTTCTTTGTTTTTCAGCATGGTAGTCAGTATTCTTCAAAAGGACATGTTTCCTCATGATGTGGATACAGAGATACGACGTGGGTGTTATTCGATATGTTTACAGCTTGCAAGGTATCATTGCTCATGAGTATCGCATACATGTATTTAATAGTTACAATTAGTAGCCTAAGAAAAATACAAACAAGTTGTGTCCCTTTGCAAACATTTTGGTTTTCACAACTTGAAATAGGCTTTGTTTTCCGAAGCAAAGTAGGCAAGAATACTCATTATCCCCATTATCATATCCAGTAGAAATTCTTTGTTCTCTCATCTAGATTTCTACTTTGCGGACAGTCAACAGAGAGCTCTTTGACATTATCGTCCTCATGTTATTATGAGGCTGCCACTGTCTCCATGGCAACCGAGGACTTTGATGATTCATCTGTTGAGTCCAAAAGACCTAGATCCAGCAGCATGATAGATGATGTTCATCCAACAGTTCGTGCAGCTATTGAGACAATGAACCGAGATGATTTTGCAGAAACAATAGCATGTTTGATGAGAGTAGCGTGGGCAGCGGCAGCTGGAAGAATTCACCTTGCAGGAGGTAGACAACGGCTGTCAAGTCAAAGTTCAGATGATGATTGTGGTGGTGGTAGTGACTCAGACTCCCTCAAGTCTTCTAAATCCAGTATTTCATCAGGGCCATTGGAGGTCACTAGTAAGGTACGTCGATTAAAGTAATGCCAAAATGCGTGCTATGTACAGAAATCTAAAGAAAGCAACTGTTTTTTTCTTAGGATGTTGTAATTGTCGCCGAGGCATTGCAGTTGCTCGTACTATGTTTACAACTGAGAACTTCATTAATGGGTAAAATACCTTGCATCCTTTATTGCCATATGATTATCAGCTTCAGTGATTAGAGTACTGGGACGGGTAAGGTAAATCGTTAGTATCGTTACACGGGTGGGGACCAACAAAATCTTAATGATGTGATTGCTGTGAACACTTAGTCAATAATACTAGCTAGATGAGATATTGATATATTTACAACATGACTTAATTTTTAATTCTCTTTCATTTTTAGGAGTATTTTATTACCTTCCAAACGTAAATGATTTTATCATTGAAATTGTTATTGGCACCACACATCCACAGGTACATTGGACTTTTAGTATCAACACCTGGCTTATTGTACGAAGTCTCGTTTCGTTGGCTGATAGTATGAATCGTTAAGTTGAGTCGTTTCAAAACCCTCGAATATCTCGTGGTTGATATATTGTAGTAATTTTGTCTGCTAATGCCACCCAACAGATTGGATTGAATGAGGTAATACTTTAATTTTTCTTTTCTATGCTTGCAGGTTCGGCATACTGGTGTAGAGCAATTTCTAATCCTCAGCCAGACGCCTGTTGGAGGTAAAGGCTTCATTATCTCATCCCATATTGTCTCATTGATGTTGCTAATGATGATCTCCCTGTCAGATCCAAAGGTTCAAACGCCAAACCACTTCATACTTCATGTCCTACTGAATGCACCGCTTCCCCTATGGACGCCAAATCTTTTCGTCAGAGGAAAAAACTATAGGTTTGTTTCTTTAAGAGTAAAAACTAGTGATGTTTTTCCAGTATGCCGTGTTTCCGAACCTGGTTTGCTAATAAGTTTTTGATTTTTGTAGACTGCAAAGAAACTGCACTCAATTCTTTGATTTAATCTGTCGCTTGATGGATTATCTAACAGGTATGGTAGGTTCAGTTTCGCGGTACGCATATTAACTATAATACTTATTTCGGACTTTTGATGATCAAGTCACAGAACAAAAACAAATGAAAATCAACACTCCAAAGATGCTGGAAAATGAAATTCAGTGGCTGCTTAACTTTGAATCCGGTACGAATTTGGGTAAGTGAGTCAAATCTGCTTGTCATTGTACATCTTGTTGCTTCGTCCAACCCATCGAAGCTTTGGAAATAACAACTATAATTAGTTGATTTGTTTTGTTTGCTGGTTTCAGAGAACGAGTCATTTCTTCTAGCAGGTCATCTAAAATTGACAAAAACTTTGTTTACATGCGAAGGCGTTGACAAACGAAAGTGGGGTAAGCTGGCTGCGCAACGTTACTTGGTGACTGTCTACTTTTGAGCGTTCCATTTGGGCCCTCGATAGGCGCGCACACGGAAACCGCTGAAAAATGTGCAAAATGTTATTGGCCATGTACGATTTTAAGCTCGACAGGACAAAACTCTCAATTTTTGGACAGGACTTTATACTTTTTATGAGTACATTTGGAAAAGCTGAAAATCTAGTATATAATGTCGAATTTTTTAAAAGAAGTTTAATGTTAGAACATTCGAAACTATAGACACGAGTGAGCATTTTTGTTCAGGGCAAAATATGAAAATTCACAGCATTTCTTTGTCTTTTTGTCAAACAATGCCCATTTTATGTTGTAATAGGCTGCAAAAAGCGTTTATTGTGACCAGTAATTTTTGTCTCACTACTTCTGATGGCGCACAAAATTCGTGCGCATCCATCAAACGCTAATCTCGAAAACAAGCTCGCTACACCCAACTTTTCTTTTCAGATTTGAAATCAGCGTTAAATTTCTGAAAATCATAGTTTCAAAAAATGTTTTTTTTTTTTCGAAAGTTGCCAGTCACTTTAAATATGAAATCATGTGACTGGAAGCAATGAGGTGGTACCCACTAGTGTCACAAGGACGAGGCGTAGCCGAGTGTTCTTCTCGAGTGCTCATTAACATTGGAGTTAATTAGAGATGGCAAATTTGACATATCTCAAACACTTCTGTTCTTAACCACGCAACTGCACCTAGCATGCTGTAAAATCAACTCATGAGATGTTTTCTGAATATAAATCTTGAAAGCAGATATTCTTATGCGATAACAATGGTTAATTCCTAAATGTTTAGTTTTTAAATTGTTATTTTCATATGACAACGTTTCTGCAAATAGGTGTACGTATATGTATGAAATAATATAGTCACGTGGTGCAATATTGTAATACGCATCAGCCAAGAAATGTGACGGGTGACACAATTTTTTTTATAATTTTTTACCTTTGGTACAAGCTATCCTCCTCCACTATTCTTATAAAAAATCCTATTCTAGCACTTGGGGCGACCTCGCTACCTTGGGTGCCACCTCATTTCTTCCAGCTCTAGAGTGTAACGTTAGTCATATGGAAAATCTTTTAATGTTTTTCAGTTGTTATGTATCCATTCATGATATTAAATATCGTGACTTGTCTTTAAGGCGAATCTCTTATCCGCAATCTACTGGATGACTTCTTGTTCCCCGCTTCCAAGCTTATTTTTGACACAAGAAAAACACCCACGAAGGATAGCGTGATTGATGTATATCCAAAGTATGTTGAATAAACGTCATTCCAACTTCGGACCTTTCTGTAGTGTTTAATAAACGAGGCGTGTTTTATGAGGTAAAAAAAAAATCACGAGGCGAGTGGTTTCATATCTCATAAAACATGATCTGCGAGTGTTTTAAATTGCTTAAGACACTCGTGAACAATTTATAAAATTATTTCACACAGATTTCAACATTTGTTTTCATCCTTTGTTGGGCCGATTACTAGGTTTTTGCTAAAACAATTAGACCTCTTGTCCTCATGGCCTACGAGGACTAATTGTTAAATAGCCCCCGTCCGAGTCCGAGGTGGGATTCAAATATCGGCTGATAATGTCCTTGGATGGGAAATGGTCCTCAAAATATCACGTTTGCCATCGAAGCTTCGGACCATTTATTTCATTTACGCTACTTCATCCACTGAATAAAATAATGGAAGGGGTAAGCACACAAGAGCTTGGCTCCAAATGAAGTGCACCCCAACTAAAATATTAATAATAACTAAGGATACTGATTACTCCCATAAAATGATTAGGAAACAAAAGAAACAAAGAATGGTTATTGGGGGTGTAAATGATCTAAGGCACTGAGAGTATCGCATTAAGCAACCACCACTTACGCAGACAAACACATTGCAATACACCCACCAGCCGATATCCCTGGCGCCAGAAGGAGTTATTTTACTAAGTATACATGTTTTTCTCAATCATAAGGTGTGTAAGTCCAGAATGTCGAGTAGCAGCTTATGAACTTCTGGTTGAAATGGCCGAAGGCTGTTGTGAAAACCTGTTTGATATGGTGTCTCAACTGATCAGTATGCACCATACAGGCGATCCTGCTTCCTTCAAAGAATGGGAAGTAAGTAGACGGCCTGCGACACACTTTCTAACAAAAAATCCTCAGTCATAACTAGTACAGTATCATTTTGTTCAAGTTTCAGCCACCAGTATCGCCAAGGGCTTCCTGTGGATTTCTTGGTTTAAAGAATGCTGGAGCCACGTGTTACATGAAC
This sequence comes from Radianthus crispa, assembly GCA_015164035.2. Taxonomy (NCBI): domain Eukaryota; kingdom Metazoa; phylum Cnidaria; class Anthozoa; order Actiniaria; family Stichodactylidae; genus Radianthus; species Radianthus crispa. The sequence continues at coordinate 12,880 of JAABNW020088448.1, forward strand.
TCTGTCATACAACAGTTATATATGCACACGGGAATAAGGGAGGTAATTAGACCTTGTCGCAGTCGGGTCAGCATCATTTGTTATTTACTGTCAGCCACAAACGTTTCTTCATTTTCAGGCTGTGCTGAGTGCTGATGACGATCCAATAGAAAAAGACAGGTAAGTCGTAGTAGTACTAACAAAAATCACTTGTAGTCTAACGTACAGTACTTGACATGTTATCTGCAGCGTCTTGTATCAAATCCAGTCAGTCTTTGGACATCTGATGGATAGTCAACTGCAGTACTTTGTTCCTGAATTGTTTTGGAAGAGTTTCAAGTTGTGGGGTCAGCCAGTCAATGTCAGGGAGCAGCAGGTTAGTGATGGATGTCGCAAAGTGCAAAGCTATCAAGCACTGATGATCAAACTTGATCTTCCTTATTTTAAGGACGCTTTCGAGTTTTTCTGTAACCTGACTGATCAACTAGATGAGCAGCTTAAGGTATTTGTACTGTAATTTATTGCATACCAAGGGAAACATTTTACGGCCACCCGTGACTCGGTTGAGGACCGAACTTACGTACGGGAGGTCGCGGGTTTGATACCTGCCGTCTGGACCTTTCACTGAGGGTCTTAAAATAACTTAAAATTAAAATTTGTAATTAGATTTACAAATGCGTAGACCTTTGCTTGGCGCGGATGACTACCTTAAACGGCGGTCCCGTCTCTCCACACTACCTAACCCTACATTGGGGGCAAGTCAAACGAGCCAATGAGGACGCAATAAAACCCTGGCAGTGGCTAGCCTCGGTGTCTACACTTTTTACTAACCACGTCTTTGATCCGGTCTTTGAACATATTTACATAGAAAAGTGCGCTACATAAATACATTATCACTATCTTGCACTAAATGAATCTCTCTCTTTTTTTCTCTTTAAACAGCGGAAAGGGCATGATCAAGTCTTCAAGAAGACATTCTGTGGGATGTTCGCTGATCAGAAGATTTGCAAAGAATGCAACCACAGGTATCCCGGTGGATGGGATGTACTGTAGTATGGAAGATAGCTAGCATAGCAACCCTCTGATCAGGGGTTTTGGCCAAGAGAAGGGACAGAAGCATTTAAGTCCAAAATAGGCTCCCCCTTCTCCCTCCCCTTTCACCTCCCCGCGTGCAAAACCCATCCTATATATCGAGGCCGACCATGGAGTAGACGTCATTTAATATGCAGGGGTTTTGTAGATACCAACGTGAGGAAGCGTTCTACTCACTGCCAGTGACAGTCAAAAATATTCGCTTAGAAGACTCTTTGGAACAGTTCGTGAATGGAGAAATACTAGAGGGAGACAATGCGTACTTCTGTGAGAAGTGTAACGAAAGAGTACGTATGACTTCCAGATCTTATGACGATTACCGTTCGGTACTCTTATTGCTTCTTGTCCCTATACAGAGAACAACTGTGAAGCGCATGTGCATCAAGACTTTACCTCCATTACTGGTGATACAGCTCAAGAGGTTTGGTTACGACTGGGAAGCAGGCCGTGCTCTCAAATTCGATGATCATTTTGAGGTGCGTGTCCTTCTTCTGTCTCTTTGTTCCCAGGAATTCTTCAGCACCCCTTCTGAAACATTGGAGACCTTAAGATTAGTCAGGTTTTCATCGTTTTCCTGTATTTCACTTTCTTTATCCAAACCCTCTCCCCAAAGACAAATACTCTTTTATTTATCTACTGTTTGAAGATGTTAGAGTGAAGACATTAAACCCGTGAAATAGATATGCTCCTCCGTTTCGTAGTTTCCCATAATTCCTTATGATTCAGAGGTCAAAGTCACGATAAAATTTGCCTACATTATTTCGCACTTTTATGCAAATTATATCCTGACCTCGCCTCTTGCTCTGATTCATAATGGGTTATGGGAAACTACGAAACGGTGCATTGGACTAATATACGCCTTAGTGGACACTAATTCCATTGTTTTCTTTTGTGTCTATTTAACTATTACACCTTGACAAGATTAAATTAATGTCTTCACTCTACCGATTCATTTTCACCAATTTTAAAGAACTTTTCACTGGTCAACTAACGTTTCACGTTTGCCGTAAACATGAATCTTAAGGTCTCTAATATCTTGTTTAAGGCCTAGTTCAGGCGCCGTACCAGTCATGAGCCGAACTAATATTGAATACAATGGATAATTAAGCGGTCTTGTTTGATGTAAATGGGTTCGGCTCATGACTGGTACGGCGTCTGAACTAGGACTAAACGTGATTAATGATTTCAGTAATTTGTTAGAAAATTGACTAGAAATGAATATCATTAAGGCATACGGATTGTTCTACAATAGTTTCCTTGGTTATTGAATATGGAACCATATACTGTCGATGGCGTAGCTCGTCGTGAGCAATCCAACTTCCAGAACGATGCAAGTAGTGAAAGTGGTAGCGTCACTGACTTGCCGAAGTCTGTTTCTTGCCAATCACTGAACTCTGTGCAGTCCTGTAATAGCGTTCCAACCGTTTCCCCTGACATCACTTATGAATTGGTGGGCGTCATTGTACACAGTGGACAAGCTAATGCAGGACATTACTACTCGTTTATCAAAGATAGGAGGTTTGTTTACATACTTCATCTTATCCCACCTTTAGTACCGAGTTGATCCTATAATGACGAACTGACGCATGTTTCGTAGGCCTGTTTCTGATAACCCGAATGGCAAAGGCAAATGGTATAAATTCAATGATGTTACTGTTGAAGAATTTGACATGAACGATGGTACTCTGGAGGCTGAATGTTTTGGAGGAACTTATAAAGCCACTGTTTATGATACAGGTATTCAAGCTCGTTCTTCAGTACGACTAGGAATTTGAAGCATCATTAGTTTCTGAGTAACTGTTTTTTAATCCATAGTAAATTCGTACCCTGAAACACGACACAGATATTGGAATGGCTACATGTTGTTCTACGAGGCAATTGACAACCATAAACACCAAAACAACTCACTAAATGTCGGCCGAGGGCCACTCATACGACAAGAGGCAATAGTTGAAGGAAGGTTAGTAGAGTGCACACACTAAACCCGTCAACAATAATTAGTACTATTAAGTACTAGTTCGTGCAGAAGCCTTTGTTTCTATTGTTTAGTTATCACTATTTAGTGCTAAAAATTTGTGTTTGTTTCACCGGTTTAGTGCGTGCACTCTACCTGATGGATCGAGCTCTCATTAGCCGATAATTGCGAGGTCCATACCGACATTTACACCTATTTCAAAAAACGTTGTCGGTCGGCGATCTGAAATCTGTGACCGAAAGGAATTGTGGACTTCGAGGTTTTAATTCAAAATTGAGAGAAAGTGAATGATTTTCCAGTTTGTAGCTCACAGCAAATTAATATACAAACACGTATAAACGATAGGTTTGAATTTAAACCTAAAAAGGTGCTTTTCTAGCCTCCCACGATTCCTTTTGGTCACAGATTTCCAGATCACCGACCGACTACGTTTTTTGAAATAGGTGTATACGCCGCGGGCCCAAACGCGTATCCTGATGGTCATAGAAAGTGGGGGAGGGGGGAACGAAGACCCATAATGCAGTGTACGGACAAAAAAGGAGATAAGAACTATTTATTATATTGCGAGGATGATACTTTGGAAATCAGTAGAGCGGTAAATGTGTCGCAGCGATTCTGTACCACGTGATCGGTTTTTCGTGAACCACACTTCAAAGTTTGTCGCTTTCGTCACATTTGAAGTTGTTCGGTTCGGCTTGTGATCGTTAGTGATCTAATATGTTCCCACTTCTACGTACTTGTAATTGGTCAAATCGTTAAAAATTGTTGTCAGAAAAGATATTTTGATGTAAACTCATCGATATGTATAGATCTCCTTCCGAGGTTATTTAGAGCCATTTTTAAGCAAATAAGTTTAGATGCATTCCACGGCAAACAACTAAGCGTGGTACACGAAAAACCGATCAGTACAGAATCGCTGCGATACATTGACCGCTCTACTCACAGGTAGCCCAAGCTGGGTTTCTGTGGTTCCTATGTGACTTATAAGGGAATGTATGGCGATTTTGTGAAAAAAA
>JAABNW020088559.1:0-16936 GCA_015164035.2 Radianthus crispa
CCTGACACCGTTTGTTTAATACTTGAAGACACATTTATTCTCTCAGCACACGAGCATAACAGTAGAGCACTATTGTATTAGGCACGACTTGATCTTAAAATCAAATAATATACCGTTTCGGTAAAGAGTGACTAAATATTGGTCGACTGGTTTGTTTGGTACTGAGAGTGGCGAAAAGCGTAAAGCGGTGTTTGCACCGTGGTAAAGTTTACAGTACCCAATATCGATATCAAACTGTGGTTTTCTGTATTAAAAGCTTGATTTGAGCAGCTGGTGGTGCATTGGCCGACTCAGTCCATATACACACACCTATATTTCAAAAAAAACATTGTCGGGGAGAATGGAGATTGCACGACCGAAAAGGACTGTGGTTTATAGTCTTCCATCATTATTTCATCATCAATAATTGCGTTTACCTTGCAATTGAGTTTAAAGTGATAGATACATCCACTACTACAACGTTTTTCTTAGGTTTTGGATCCTGAAAACCAACATGCTCAAAAACCCGTAGTTCTTTTCGGTCGTGCAATCTCCATTCTCCCCAACAATGTTTTTTGAAATAGGTGTATATTCCAATCACTTAGCCCAAAGATACGGCCGAGGAAGCGAGTCAGACCATACAAGAAGTTAATGAGGTGTACTCACTTTCTTCTAAACGTCCTTATACTGTGGAGATCACAAAACAGAACGATTGTCCAGCAGAGAGCAAAATTGGAAAGCACTAGAAAAATCACTTCTGAATTCAAAACACGTCTTTTAAGCCATAAATACAATTCACTGAGTACTAGAAAAATATCGCGTATATTTATTAAAGAATAAATTTAACAAAAATAAGTAGTAACTAAATAATTTTGCGGTTTTAGTGAGCAGGGAGGTTGATTAAAATGCCAACCAACGGATACAATTCCTAGCGAGCGGATACCACTTTCACGCCTTTTTTTTTTTCATATTTTCCTTAATTTCCATCGCATTGTTCATTTTCTGGTCGAATTTGTATTTAACAAACACTCTTCATCTCCCATTGAATAAATAATCTAATCTTTACATTTTGTCATGTTTGCAATTCAATTTTATTCATCAGTGGGACTTTTCGGTCGGATTTAAGAAGTGAATCTAATTAGATTTTTGATTTTTCGATAATGAAGAAAGAGAAGTAGAATGACGTCATCGCGAGAGTGATCACGTGGTCCCCATTGTCCACAAATGAAAACGCACTCATCTCTGCCTTGGCTCACTAGGTGAGGGAACGGAATAAATTTCAGCGAGACTTGCTTTTTTTTCAATAAAAACGAACAATACTGCTTTATATTCATGAATCTATTGTACAAAACGCAACTTCACCGGACAGAGTGTTGCGCGTCTGGCGCCCGTCGTGTTATGATTTACGTCACCTCGTTGTAAAAAATGATATTACCACGAAATTGTCCTCACTGAAACACAAGCTAACTTTAAATCAATCTATCAATTTAATAACACTCTACTCGTGTATACTTTACTGCGTTGCCATACGGTAAATCTGTAGCTTAGTAGCCGGTTTTCCGGATTAGTTGCATTGCCATGGCAACGGTTTCTTAAGAAACTTTTTTTGGGGTTGAAAAAATGGAGCTTAAGAGCATTGATCAGCAACCTGACATCGAGAGCAAGAATGCAAGTTGACCCAGGTCCATGTTGAAGCTGCGAAAAGTAACAGAGCAACTGGAAACTATTATCACTTTTATGTGATTTAGGCTGATTAATTAGTTCTATCAAAAGAAAAGAAATGTTTATTTGTCTACAACAAAGTTACAACTGAAAGGTTCAGTCGTACACACGTAACATTCGTCTTGTCGCTGTGATATAACCAAAATTATTTATATTTTTTATATTTAGAATGCAATTAAAAGGCACTAATATCCTACGACAAACAGAAAATATACACAGGAGAGATAGAAAAGCGTATTTCCGGTTATTCAAGGCAAGACAACTGATTGAATGAATTCAAAATCAAACATTTCATTCCCTCAACCTGTTTCACAAGAACCATGGAAAAATCCTTTCTTTTTAAGTAATTATTCCAAACCGCATTTGATATCCCATATTGTATTCTTAAACGTTCTTTTTTTTTTACTTAAGGCTAGTATTGTTTGTTATGGCGTTCCCTAACAAAATCAATGACTATGGATGGTCGTGTAGATCAATCAGTTAGTACAACCTACTTAAGATAGATAGTCCAGCAGGAAAGACTGATATACACTTGCCCTAGTGAGGATAATTTATTGGCACTCTGACTCAGAGGGCCAAAGAATACCCCGAGGAAACTGAAAATGATAGTTGGAAAAGATAGACTAGGTTTAATGAATTAGAAATTGATGCTAATCTTAATTTTGAAGTGTTATTTGTATACTTAAGATCTTTAAACACTCAGAAATACCAAACCAAAGAATATTTTGCCTCTGTTTTGGAGCGTTTTTGGGTCACAGAAGGCGTTGAGTATGAATATGAAAAGCTCTAACTCAAAGCCCACACGCACAGCCTTTATTGTCTACTAAATTCTACCAGCAAATTCATCGTCTTTGTTGTACTACACTTACCGGAAGAGTGACTCGTCAATGGCGTCCTCACAACCTCCTAAGGACTCTACTATCAATATCGTGGAAAGAAATGGCGAAACTATTTCACTCCACTGGCTATAAAATCACAGATTCTTGATCTGTTTGTTGTGTTCAAAGTAGCAGTAGCAGCCCGCTTCAAAGCGTTCAATAGCGTACTACCCTTGAGATGACTCTCGTTTCGCGATGTGTAATTTGTTGTCATGGCTTCCGCAGGACCTTTGAAGAATTTGGTGTGTTTCAAATGAGTGTATACGTCGTTGTAGCTCAAAAGCTTTAACAACGTGCATACTAAAACTCACCTTTTCAAAACATAAACAGTTATCTTGGACTTTTTTAATGACAATAATAACAAAAATTGATCGGCAGTTTCAATATTGGTTGAATTACGATGACGTCACTTTCGGAACACAAATATCAGAAAAACCAACAAAAGCAGACGATCATCGCGATTTTTTGGTTGAATAAAAATGACTTTCATTGCTATGAAAACAACTTTTAGAATTCACTTGCACGACTGAATACGGCCATTATCCCCTGAATTTCTCTTCTCTCGTTTTTCAACGCTTACCAGTGATAGTTGCCTGTGGATGTTCAGTCGCTCACAGTCAGGTATAGGCGATTTTCTGTCATTTTACGACAGGAACTCAAATAGACTTTAAATGATTAGGCCTACATCAAAATAAAGCATTAAGAAGCTTCCAGATAAGCCATTTATTGCATCAGAGAACTGTGGGCTACGGAATTAGACAACACTAAAATGAGGTGAACGAACGTGCCAGAATTTTATACCACTCGAAGTAGACTAATTTAACGTTCTAATGCCATTTTGAGCTTCAATTAACAACACCAGCTGAAGTCCACACATTAGGAGCTCCGGAGGTATGAACGTATTTCAACAAGAATTGTGCATATCAGTTTTTCACGATATCCGCACGTTGGTGTCACCCTCAGGTCACTTTGATTTTGTAGTGGGCGGTGTGTTGCTTTGCACTAACATGGCGACAACCAGCAAGAATTTTGTCATAAACAAGCTTCAAGACGGATGTAGGAGGTTGATTTAACAGAAGTACGGGCTCGTTAACTGAATGACCAAGACGAACCAATGACGTCATGACTGTGACGTCAAAATGTTACTTGTTGTTGTAACTTTGTTAACTTTTTTTACTTCTTACGATATTGACTTTTTGAATTTCCCTTTCATTTTTCTCTTCTTGAAGCTACTATGCAGTGCATTTCTTATTTTCAGTCCCTTTTCAGTTCTTTTCACTTTTTTTGCTTTTTTCTTTCCTCTCTCTTTTTTTCTTTTTTTCTCTCATTCTTTTTCCTATTTCTTTCTTTTCTTTCCTCTCTCTTTTTTCTTTTTTTCTCTCATTCTTTTTTCCTATTTCTTTCTTTTCTCTTTTCTCGTCTTCTCTTACATTTCGTTTTCTAACAATTACCCTTCAACATCTCTTGTAAATTAAGCTCCTCAGCTTTTCAACCTCTACTTCATTCTTTACTTCTTTTCTTGTCATCTTTTTCTTTATCAAAAAAAGTTAATAAAATTTCAAAATATTCTCTATTCAGCCGAGAAACACCAGGTGGGAGGTCACAAGTCCACTAATAAATATTTACTAAACATTTAATTAACATCGACAAACCTACAGTAACTCGCAAGAAAACGTAAAAATCACCAAAATATTCGGGAATTAAAAAATAGCTAATAACTCATGTAATTCAAGTTAATAATAATTCTTATGATTTGCTATCAATATTATTATCGATAAAACCTTGATTGATATCATCTGATTATAACTATTATTATTATCAATCATATTATTTATCTCATCTCTAAGTCTTGCGTGTTTTGAAGTTGCAGATGTGCCGCCTATTTTGAAACATCTAAGAAGCTTGAGAGGCATCAGACAAGCAAAATCGAATGCTTAAGGGTTAGTCCTTTTTCTCCATTTGCGTCTAAGTTCATACTTACGCCTTTCAGTGACCGAGTTTTTTTGAGTGACAAGAGGTGCTTTATACAGCTGTTTTTTTTTAAATCAATTGACCGAATTTCATATGCTGGAGTCTCTACTATGTTTGTTAATATATCGCACAAGCTTAACAAAGCCGAAAAAACCGACAAAGTACATGGAAGTTGGCGCTGAACAAACTCCTTCGTCACTGATGAAAAAATATGATTCGTGTTTACTACTAACTTAATTTATTCTCGAATTCTTTTCTTTTAGTTTTTCTTGACGACAGTTTTTACAAGTGCGTCTATTATAGAGAAACATGCTAGTTGAAAAGTTTTAAAAAAAGGTCAAACGTGGTACAATGAAACTTGATAAAACGTGACACAAGTTCCTCAAAAAGCTTTCTTTTCCTGTCATTTCTTTCGCTTTTTCGTAGCTGGTTTACCTTTTAATTCGATAAAGCGGTTACCATGTCAGTTGTAAAAGTCTCTTTTTAATCTTGCTCTTGATTCTACTAATTACTTTCAATTTTCCTCGCGATGACATTAAGTTTAAGATCTTGGTAGGTTACCTAGCAACGGCTCCAATCTGGCTAACAATGCTTAGTATGTCTGTGTTATACATTATAAACCAAGTCTGAAATGTGGCTTTGGTGATCACGATGCATCTTTGATTTTAATGTGATGTTTGTGGCAGTCAAAGCAGTTTGCATCGCGGGTTTCCTTGCAATAGCTATCCCGCGCTCAGTCAATCAACATCTAGGCGCGTTATCCAAATATAAAATCTGTAGTAGCAAGCGTTATCAAAATACGCCTATTTTTGCAGCGAGCTAGAGGCGCTTATCCATGCCACAGAAAACTAAGCTAGCTTATTATTAATAAATGCCTTTTTATTCATGTCTTATTTTGAGGAGCTTAAAAAATACATGGCGCTGGTCAAAATCGAGCACTCCCTGGAGACTGACAACATCTGCTCACGACTTTTTCCTGGTGTTTAAGACTGGATTTTTCCTATCTTCTTTACTTTTTTCCCAAAAAATTTGTACCTAGATACGGTATAAAATATAGACACGTGCGAAAAAAACAAAGAGGGGGAAACGGACGTTGTCATACATGATTTTGAGGGCAAAGTATTTTCGCTTGCGGCAGAAAAAATATATATTTGAAACTGGCAAGCTGCCGGTTTTCGAATTCTAGCAGTCTTAATAATTAACGTTCGCAGTGAAATTTTAATACAAAATGATTGGAAGAAAGATAAAAGATTGGAGTAGAGCAGGTGTATCCAGCCGTAAGTAAGAACAACAGGGATGAAGGGGCTTGCTGGGTGTCAACCACAAAATAAGACAAAATCCTCATTGAGAGACCAAAACAATTCGCAATTACAGGTTGGGGGAAAGACTCGAAAGTAAAATCTCCCGTGGAGGTCCATCAATGGATAAAGCGTATTTTCGTTTTTCTGGTAACACGAAGCAAAAGTTTCCAAGCGCTGAGACACGTTCAGCTGCAGGACTTCGCTGTTGAGATGAAATATTTTGAAACAGCTTAAACACGAGGGGAGGTTTCGATCAAAAGCATGGTAGCAGATTGGAAGGCGAATAAATTTAAGCCCATCGCAGCTTGTCTCTGCTGTGTGGTGCTAAAATTTCTGGATATAAAGATACTACAGTGATTAATCAAGTTAACCACGGGGTGCCGAAAACTGAAAAAAAAAAATTCGAAATTTGGACGCTAGTTGTGCTTGCTCAGTAAACCAGGGGAAATACAATTACCTGACATGTTCACTCTTTGCCGTATACACACGCAATGGACTCTGAATTAACTAAATAGCCGCTAGATTTTGGTATCATTGAACTTGATAGATCCAAACTATAGGTTAACACTGTGAGAAGTGATTATGCGTCAAGATACCGCTGGTGTAGGAGCCTGACAAGGACAAGTCGAAACCATATTCATGACCTCGTAAAGACAAAAATGTATTCCTACACGGTTAATATTAGGAAATGGGGAGCAGTTTGGACAGTGACCTCTGACTCGTTCTTGCTTTCCAAGTTTCTCTTTCGCCAACTTATACATCACTAAGGAAGTAGCACTCTCGAGGGAAATAATAATTAGGAAACAAATCACACAGACTTTTTTCTGCCTCGTTACGAACCATCCCTTTGTGATTCAGCACTCCGAAACCAAAACCCGCGCGGTCATCCAAGTAAATATTAGCTCACACACTACTAGGAAAGGATCTTCAAATGTATATACGGACCAGCGAAGTAACCTAACTTTGACGTCACAACCTCATCAACCTGCAACCGCCTCGTATTTATTATTCTCATATTAATACATCTCATTTCCCGTTGTCAAAGTATACGGTCATAATAACCAGAATAATGAGTAGCCGTCTTCTCTTTGGCCTCCTAAAAAACACTCGTGTCACTCTAAGTGTCAGACCGTTTACAGGTTTACCTGATGTAACTTGTCTGACCATAACCTCAAAACCATCTTCGAAAAAGAAAAAAACAGAGTCATGGTTGACGTCAGTGTATTTGTTTTTATTATTATTATATTATTTTTGAAATCGACCTATGCATATATAACGAATCGCTGTATCTCTTTTAAGTAAACGACTAGGAAACTATTTTCAAATCTTGATCTGCCTATAATCTTAAATTGCTTTCTGTGGAACAACAATTTATGGTCGGTTGAAAGACGACAAAGAATAAGCCGTATGATTCATACGTCTCTTGACTTTATGGTCCTGATTTCATTACTCTACATAGAGAGTCATCACAGGACATATTTAAGGGCTCTACAAACTTGATATTTATTTCATGTATAAACGTCGAATAATGGTTTACCGAATTTATGAGAGCGGTGTGAACACATGGGCCCGGCCGACTGATGTTGAGAATTTGAATGCATTTTCATGACAAAAAAAAACACTAAACATTATGGAGATGAAGATAGTGAGGCGAGAGCTGAATTCGTAGATTCCGAGTTTTGCCGTACTTTGTGGGAATATTATATTTAGTATCGTACACGTAGTCCTCTACCTGTGAACTGGTTTCCAAGCTCGAACAACAAAACCACTCTGACAGGTGGATTCTTAGGCCGCGAATCTACTGTACAATGGTATTCTTTCATCAACGATCAACCACACATGTATATATCAGCAAGCTTTCTTTCATGTCTCCGTTATCACAACCGGCCGTATTCCGTTTCATTACCAAGCTGATACAAAAATAAAAGTAGAAAGTAGTGATAAAACTTACCTATGCCACACTTGTCACACAAAACGATTTCATTCGGCTGCGCTGAAGTGCCGTCTTTGCAGATGATGCATACGATTTCAGCAGTAGTTTCTGTTACTAGAGAGAGAAAGACAAGGTTATAATTCACTAGATATTCCGTCTCAGCCTCAAGTAGATCCAGAAAATCGTCTTGAGCATTTTGTGATGAGTCAATTCCTAATTTAAAGCTGGCTTTGTATTCCATAAACAGACAGACAGCGCGCTACGATCGACCGGATTCAGGCAAATATGAATTTCCCGGCATAGGAAACCGAAGTGAATAAAGAAATTATAAAGATGAGGAATTAAAGACAAACCACTGTGAATCTTGGAAAACGGGCATTCCTCGACTGAATTATCGTCAAAGATAAGATGGCAGAAAGATTTAGCGCTGTCGATTTTCTGGATTTTAGCGTAGAACAATTTGTCTTCCCACTCGGCTAATACCACATCTCCGACATCAAACTTGAAATCATCCATTCCTCGTTTCCATTGAGCTTAGAAACCGACGAGCGACAACCCGATGTGTCTGCCCTCTATCTATCTATTCTTGACAACTTGATCAGTATCCGACGATAGAGAAGAGAAAGGCTCAAAGACTTGAGACGAGCGTTGTCCGTGAGATCTCCCGTCCTTGACTTCAGTTGTGAACTACGATAGCCTCGACTCGATGCCACAGCGAATGACGTCCCAAAGACACTGAACTCATTTGAAACCAGCAGCTTTTTTCCGTGTTCGCTTTCGGTTTCTTCGAGTCGAAAATCACGCCAGCTCTCCTTCGAGGGAAAATCCCTCCGGTTGAAGCATACTCACCGGTTCAAAACCAAGAAAATACTTCCCCAGTTCGAGCAATTTGGTTTCTAGGATTCGGTTTCCGCTCGCATAACTTCAATTAATAATGAAAAATTTCCCGCTAACTATTTTTCTTTTACGCTTATATGCTGTCTATTGTTATGTAAAGTTGAACGGCTTGCACCTGTATGGACAAGAGTCTGACTTTGTATAAAAACTCTGTCTTTTAGGTAACTTATCACATATCCAGCAATCCTGATGGACTTGTGTTGTTTGTGTGTGTGTGTGTTCGTCTGACTGATCTCCATGTTCGAGAGCAGCTGAACACACAAACATCTACTTCTCCGACAAAATTAAGCCCTACTATTTGAGTTAGAAATTATTTTCACCAGAATGAAAGTCGCGAAAATTTTCATTAAAAGATATACAAAAACGAGGTGATATGATTCGAAAAATCTTACTTTACAAATGAGGTGCTGTGGCTCGCTTTGTCAAGATCGCCTGACCGTGTTTTTCGAATAAGTCTTGGCTTTGTGTTGTCGTTTTTATCCGGCTCAATTTTCTCTAGGATTTCAAACACACATTAAACCATCAATTTAGGTTGGCCGACTGAATTAGTCCAACTAACATCTGCTCAATTGTTTACGAGTTTTTTTGGGAAAATCTTCTTTTCCGGCGCACGTGCCCCACTCTCGACTGAAGGGCCTTCCGGAGAAGATCATTTTGATATCTCTTAAGCTTTTTTCTCGTTTTTGACATGACCGTTGTTTCTAGTTATGACAGGAACCATCATTCACCAACAACAGAAAAAAAGCATTAGTAATGCAACGAGCGTAAAAATGATTTTTTTATCTTGGTGCTAAATTTCGTCGTGAGGGAAGAGATGAATAATTTTTTGGCGCTCGTGAAAAAAAAAAAGATTGTGGTCCTTTTTTTTCTTTCCTTGCGTTGTTCATATCCGCCTCGGAGCACTTTATCCTAAGCGCCTACGATGCCCTTTCATAAAGTTATTGATGAAGTATTTATTTTGAATTGAGGCAGGTGTGTTCTCCCATCAAATCCTTCTCATACCCAGCCAGCTGTCTCTAAACCTCCATCCCCTAGTCACGTGACGCTTAGATTGCAACCTAGGTTATGGCCGCCATCGTGAGGAATCTAGCAATGATTGTGAATACTTGCATCAGGTTTTTGGCCGAAAATTTAAAACGACTGACAGATATTTCGATGTTTGGAGAGATCTTGAGAGACATACAAGATAGACGAGCGGCACTTTCCAATTAGAGAGCAAGGAATAGATAAAACACGGTGTTATTTGCGTTTTGCAGAATAGATAAATTGGATATTACATATAATTACTTCTAGGCTTTCAAAACACAACAAAAAATAGTTTATCACACAGGTGTTTGGAGCTTTGGGGTGAAAGAAAAAATCCAACCACATCCGGTCTAGTCTAGTTCGGAATTTTCTATACAAGTGCAGTTGATAACTAAGAATATTCACCAGTTCATGCAGTTATACAATCTCACAAAGATCTTTAAACATTGCGATTTTATCGATGTTTTAATATTTTTTTTTTGCTTATATTGGACAAGACTTTTTTTACTGTCTCGTGACTACAATACAGGCGAATATAAACGATATTGCTCCTGACCGTATTTATTTAGACACTATATATCTATATAATAGCCAGAATGAATATTTTTAGTGGTTCGCTAATTAGAAATGGTGAGTGTAATTGAACGGAAGAGAAAGAGATTAGACTTTACTTCCTGCCTTCTTTATAATCATCTCGGTTTTTAAGAAGAAGAAGATCAGAATTAGCCGAAGCTCAATCAATATGTCTCTTAGCTCTTTTTTGCGCTTTAAGAGCAAAATAGAACCTAATGCGGAACCATTGCCGCCTTGATGTAGGATCTGGAAACTTTCTTAATGGGCTATAAAAACTATTCCTTGTCGTTAAGTCTTAGATTCCGACGTTAGTTGCCTTATACTTAAATCGACGTCTTGTTAGGGCCTAACATCTAATGAATTCAACAATCCTTCAGGTTTGAGGAGAGTGTATTAGACTCTTAGGCGTGTGTGTTTGTAGAGACGACAAAAATCCCCTTTATACTACTATATATACTCGTCAATCGCACGTGCAAAGTCTAAGGGGTAAGTTCTTCTGCACTCCATCACCAATGCAAGAATACCCAACGGCTTTGGAGTCTTTGCATACTAGCGAGTTTTTTGCTACTAACAAGTTGCTTAAATTATCAAAAAGGTCGTTTGAAGGTCGTAAATTCCCTTTGCCATGCTGAATCAATACTGCCAAGTCACCTTGCAAGATGGCTGTCATTAAGTTTCTCGCGTTTTTCCCCCTCGAATGGACGGTATTGTTCTTATCTGCATTTATCTTACATGGTAAACCAACTTTCAAAGCAGTCAGGAAACACTATTTGAACACATACTTATCAGCTGCTTCTTCAGTTAGAACAGCTTGATATTTGTAAATATTTCTCCCAGAATGGAAAACAGCGCGAGTTGCCTAATTTGCTGTCCAACATGCGCAACAAGACACATTGGAAACAACAAGAAGAGAGACAAAGAAAAAAGCTCAAATTTACCTTAACCCAGCAAACAATGCGAACCGGCTCCAAATCTTTTGCCGTTTCTTTTTTTCTTTTGTTCTGACAGTAACATGCAGTTGATATTGTTATTTTTTGTTTGCTTTAGCTCCTTTAGTCCTGCCGTTAGTAGTGGCAGTCGTGACATAATTGCCCATTGTTCAAGTCAAAATACAAATACACCTAACTCTATAACAATCCCGTCACAACCTTCATATGACAAAGGGAAAATCTCCACACCGCTTGCCACTCGGCTTAACCGTTAAATACTCTCAATGTCCCAGCTGAAGAATGCGTATGAACAAGAAGAAATTGGGCGTACAAAATAAATAAATATGCAAAAACTACAAATCAAAGGAGTTGGTTAATTATATATGTCCGTTAAGTAGAAAGTTTAGATATCTCGGTTTATCCACTTTTGTTAATAGTTTTTTTGGACTCCAGTTTTTTTCCCCTGAATGAATGTTATAATCAGTATCAGTTATAATATTTGCTCGTGTAAAAAGGTTTTCCATCGTTGAAATTTTGAAAAAGTTTTAAAACAAAGATACATTTTCAAACTACAAAACCAGGATGGGGTGTTGTCTTTTTTCTTATTTTTCAGTTCTTTCTCACTTTTCATTTTTCTTGTCTTCATTTATATTTCCTTCTTTATTTTCCTTTCCTTTCCTTTCTTCTCTTTATCTATCTTTCGTCTTATCTTTTTCCTTTCCTTTCCGCTTTTTATCTTTTCATTTTTCTTATCTTCGTTTATCTTTCGTTCTTTATATTTTCCTTCTTTTTGTCTTATCTTTATCTATCTTTCGTTCCATCTTTTCCCTTTTCTTTCTTTCTCTCTTTTACTCATTTTCTTCTGTCTTTTCCATTTCTTGTCCATTTTTCTTTCTACTCATCTCTCTCTCTCTTATTCTTTGCTGAAAAAACCTTTTCAAAGTCAAAAGCCAATATTTCATGTGCCTTTGTGTCAACACCACATAATCGTCTTTAGATATTTCTAAACGAAAATATTAATTTACGGACTTGAATCCCAGCACTAGAAGGCTGAAAACTGAAGGGGAAAAATTACCTTCACGGAATTCTGACGGCTAGATTTTTCAATTGAAAGTCAGCCACTTCCATATCTTATTGTTCTCCTTCAAAATTCATCTTGAGGCCATCACAGAAGAGAGAATTCGATTCCACCTTTGGTACGCTGGCTCGACATTTCGTTGCTTTGCCTTGTCACATCACTCTTTCATTAATTTTTCGTAAAACGTTAATTCATTCAACTTCGCTTAAATTCAATGAGTCTTCTGTCAATTAAGCAAAACGTACTCCCACTTTTTGTCAGTTTTAGTACAGTTGTACACATATTTACAGTAACCATCCGATAAGCCATCAATTTTCCGTGACCAGGCCAGTCAGCCTGACGCGTACTTGGAAAGACAGCTAAAAAAAAACCATGTTCAGAAAATATTGCATTATTGGCTTAAAAACCTTCTTAATTAACATTTCTATATTCACAGTAACAGTAGATGTCGCAGAATTATCGCACTATGAAAAAAAGCATTAAAGACAATTGGTAGGAACTAGGTTAAGCATCTCGTCTATCGTTTATCAATACATGTGCATGCAGTCGACAGGCAGGTGCTCGCAAGCTTGACAAATAATCCAAAAATTTCTCCCTATAAAACGGTGTCGTATATGACCAAATAGTTAAGAGTTAGTCCTTTTTATCCTGTTCTTTTCTAAGCCAAAAAAGTAAAGTTGTATATTTTCTAAAAAATATGGGGGAAAAAAGCTGAAATCTCGTTTTGCAGTTGTCTCCAATCTTGTGATATACTGCAGCTTTGCTTGTCGTCTTCCTGTCGTCTTGGGGGTATTTAAAATCGCCCTTTCTTGATTAATACTACCCCCCTCTGAGCTAAGAGAAAACTCACTCGGCCAGCCATCACAATGATATGCAGATGGGTCAATGAGACTTCTTAAAACATTTGAAATCAACTTTCTAATGACGGAAGCAAACCAGATAATTTGAGTAAAAACATAGGAAACACAAGACTGGAGAACCGGTGGACATTCGTCAGTTGTTCCGACGAACTAATGGCCCAGATGGAACCTGGTCAGACTTGTACCGGCGGGACACGGATACACCTCTAGGGCAATGTAATAAGACTCGCGCTAAGTGTAAAGTGTTTCCCCAAACCGGGAAGTCTCTTGCTGGTATTAATTTAAATCGTGGTTTGTGGATGAAAGAAACCGGAATTTCCACTGCTTGCAGCTGTCTTCAACTACTGTCTAAAGCACTTTTCTATCTGACTGGAATAGGATATTGGAGTGCCTCAAGCTGGGCCTATGACGTAATTACTTTAAGCGAGGAGATTGCTTCTAAATATGCATCCTTATTTAAGCGCTCTTTGACACTAACCAACCTATTCAGTGACAACTTAGGACACCGGTTTTGGTGGAGGACGAAAATGCTTTCGAGTGTTAATGAAATGTCCGAGTGATATATGATGACTGTAGCGGTAGAAGCACGACAGCAGCACAGAAACTAGTATCTACTCCAACGAGCTACAATACATATTAATCCAAGTGCTATAAATAGATAGAATATCGATATCGATATCATTAACTAATTTATTTTTTAACTATTTATTCATTTGAATTTTTCAGAACTGGTTTATTTTCTTGACTTTTTGAGTGTGTTTAGGGTTATATTTCCTCTTAACTAACTTTTTTAATAATTATTTTGCCAATATTGCGAATATTTTTCCAGAGTTTTATTGTTGAAAATAAAATTAAAATTGAAAGAACGTTTTCTTTTTCCCTTTCGTTTCCTTTTATTTTCATTCATTCGTTTCTCATTTGCGCAAGTGAGATAATTGTTCTATGGCGAAATGATGTGACAAATGATGGCGGCTTGCAGTCGGAGAGAATTGAGTTACAAAAATAATAATTTTAGAGGAAGCTTATTCAGTCGTACAGCCTGCTGCGATATGCATTAGCTCCAGAAACTGTTTTCATTACAAACCCTAAATACACTGTCGAAAGCAAGCCTTTTAAAATTCAGTGGAAAGAAACTACACGTTCGTCTCTCCTGGAGTGAATTGTCGAATAAAAGCGTTCAAAAAAATCGAAAGAATTTTGTCACATTTTCTACACCGTTCCTTGGTGATGACAATTTCTTAAAGGGAATTTCACCAGCACGTGTTTTCATACTTTGTCTTTAATTGGTTTATATTAATGCCCAGAGCACGTTTGCAAGCGATGGGTCCGCTATTATTCCTCTAGTGTTTTCTCGCTATTCTTTTGGTAGTGCCTCTCGCATTCCTAAGAAACGTATGAAGGAATGAATTATATATGAAGAAATAAATTATGCACGAGGTACAAACATCAAAACACATGCCACTAGAGTTAAAAACATTCTACAAAAAAGGATCCAAAATAAAACCACAGGTACCTCGATTTTCGAAAACTCGAGCTCTAAGTCGAAGAAAGCCACAGGTTTGGTTCACATGGACTAGACGATGCAAAGTCTTCGGGGTTTGCTTGTCAGAATGTTATATTCGGCCACCAAATCCTTAGTTCTCACCTGTCTAGCGCTTTGTGCTATTCGTTATCAATAATCCATAGACTACGACGAACAAATAATGCTGGTTATTCATGAGAGGTCGAGAGTATTATTATAATATAGAAGCTAATTAGTCCACTAAGATCCTCGACAATCGCCGAAAGCACTCAACTTCGCTTAACGCTAACCGATTCCAAGTAAAAAATTAAGCGAAAAAAAAGGGAAAAAATCGACCTTTATTTTTTCTTAACTTCTGAAAATAAGTATTTCGTCACCAGAATTATTCCTGAATTCTAATTTGGAAACTTTTCCAAAGTAAATGAATCTTTTATTAGGAATTTTTGCCTATAGCGACATAGTGAACTTTAGTTGGATAGCGACGCTATTTGTAAAAAGCCAAAGAAACAATTCCCAGGTTTGTGTTAAAAGGTTACATGCAATAGTATTTCACCTGCACTGAATGAATATTGTGTTGATAATAGCGAAAGGTAACTGTCATGAGCGAATACTGGTGCAAAATAAGAGTAAGAATTTGAAAATTGGTGCTTATAGATGAGGTAGTAAACAGAAAGAGTTTTTCCATGAAATATGCTGGCTTGGAAAAATAATCCAAAAAAGAGAGAGAGAAAAAAAGAGAGAAAGAAAAGAAAGTAGAAGAAAGGAAATGGAAGAAATGAAAAAAGAGAGAAACGGAAAGCAGGAAAAAGGAAGGATGGAAAAAAGGAAGTAAAAACAGGAAGGAATGAAGGACGAAATAAAAAGCGAATTATGAAGATAAAAATGAGTAAAAAAGAGAGAAAAAATGAAAAGCCGCAAATGAAAAAGATCAGTAAATTATTATAAGGCAAATACAAACTGCCGCTTCTCTACTTCCTTATACAAATGGCGCTATTTTGATCTTATTTGCCCGAAACAATTCGCAAGACAACCCAAGAAAAAAGTATTTACAAAACATCAGAGTGATCATATCAACAATAATGATTAAAACTTATAATCATTTAACTTGCATCTTGAAGATAACGACTTGAGAAAATGATTTTAATTAAGATGGCTCTTAATAAAAACCGAATCAAGAACGCCAACCGACTAAGTATTGAGGATGGGTGGGGTGGGGGGTTGGGACAATATATATATATATATAAAAGAAAAAAGGAATAAAAAAGAAAAATAGGAAAAGAATACTTCGGTAAAACTTACATCATCGAAAACCCTTGACATCTGAGAAAGACTGTGAATTTGTTTTAGTTGTTTGCGTGGAATTCGTGCTATGAATTCGTTTTCAAGATCCGGCATCGTTTTCCGTGAGTTTCCTGGCTTGCTTTCCGCCGGCAGATAGCAACGTCAGATAAAAATTACTTTTAGGAAAGCAAAGGAAATACTTTTTCCCAATCAAAATGTAAAAATAATTTCTCCTTAGGATAATGAGGCTAATGTTCACACAACATGATTTTTCAATTGTGAATTGAATTCGAATAATTTCTAGAATTCTTTCTTGGTAAAAGAGTACAGTAAAAGAGATACAACAGACATGTTTTCGACTTATTTTGTAGAAGTTTGCTGAACTAGAACTGTGGTTGTCACGTCATTTTTGGTGTTCTTTTGATTTGCTGTTGGAGTCATTCGTTTGCTTGTGGGTCTGTCTGTGGAAGTAGTTGAGTCTGTCGGTCTGTTTGCCTGCTTCATTACTTGCTCTGCACGAAAGTACGGTCCTCATCGTCAAAAAAGTGGTTTCAACTTTCAAAACGTCAACATCTTATCTTATGGCGTTTGCACCTCTCAGTTCACAACACACTTCTTCGTGCATTAATCACCTCCTGAGTGTCATGTTACTGAACAATGCAATTAAAATGCTGTTCTTTTTTCTCATTTTATAAAACGAAAGCTTTTCCACATGCAAACAACGTTTTCTCTCCATTAACAGAGCACAGATAACACCACACAATATGTAAAGAAAAAAAAGATTACGGACAAAAAGATAGTACCTTGTAGATGAAATCGAAATCTCTTGAAATCTTTCATTGACCTGTGGCGGCCAGTATTTTTTCAGATGAACAACCCTGACCTTGAAAAGAAAAAAAATGTGTAAAAGTGTTAAAATAACCATGACGACCAAGCAACAGGAATAACCATGACGACCAAGCAACAGCAATAACCATGACAACCTA
>JAABNW020088670.1:0-16896 GCA_015164035.2 Radianthus crispa
GCTTTACAATGAGATGAATGAGGTGGTTAGTATGAAGTGTAGGCACTGAGGGTGGTCACTGCCAGGGTTTTATTACGCCCTCAGTGGTTCTTTTACGTCCCTCCAATGCAGGGTTAGATAATGTGGAGAGACGGGGCCTACAGTTTAACGTCCTTATCCGAGAAGATGCGAAGGTTTAACCATTGCAGATATAATTACAAAGGCAGCACCTTCTCCTCAGTTATTTTAAGACTCTGAGTGTTGGTCCGACCAGGAATCAAACCTCGGTCTCCTGCTCAATAGTCTGGCGCCCTACCAACTGAGCCAACTGGTTGTCGAACAACCTAATCTAATATGCCTTTTCATCATGTCTACATCTAACCTGTGCTTGACAGAGGTTTCTTTTGTTTTCCTCCTGATGAGAAGGAAAAGAAAACCTCTGCAATTAGTTGCTCGACAGCCATTCAAAACCATGCATAACCGGCTTTTAAACCGGGAATTTCACAGGCTGTTTCATCTAACACTTAACCTTTTGACAATGATGCATTTCCTGCATGCTCAAAAGAACATTAAGCAGATGGTATGTGTAAAGTTTTCCTTTTCCAAAAAAAAAAACAACAAAGAAAACCTCTGCCAAATGGTTTGAGAACATTATTGGGACTTTTTCTTTGTTGGGTGGATTTATTAGCAATCCAGCATTCATTGCTCTCATGAAACATGGGATAAAAGCAAATTGTGAGTGCACACTACCTCAGTGGCTTTGGCCTTTGCCCTCAAGGATTCCTTCATTCTGTTTTCTTTATTACCATAGTAATTCGTGTTTGAAAAAATTCTTGAGATGTATAATATTAGTTTATATAGTTTGCAGCTTATATTGATTAACGAAATAGGTATTTAGATGTTTTTACTTTTGATTTGACTGATTTTATTTATACCTTGCTGTAGTCAGATGCTACTAAGTTATGCACATGTCAATGCTTACCTCCGGGGGGAGGGGGGAACGACCACGGGTATATGGTAGGGAATTTGACAAGTTCCTGAGGGTTGGGTTGACATGTTGAGCAAAATGTTTGTTTGAACATTGGATTATTTTAACTCCTGGGGAAGGGGTATTTGGCATCAGCAGCCGTCCCCAGGGTAGGGAATTTGACTGTACTAGTAAGCTTACATACCCTAATATTCTTCTCTCTGAATATTTTTTCCTTCGTGACGTTAAACCAGGTCTGGGCATAAAGCCAGTAAGAAATGTTCTTTTTGGAATTAGAATTGTTCTTGTCGGAGATAAATAAAAATCTTCTTGGGTCTTTATAAAATTTTTCCCATCGTCTACAGTGTTAGCATTTTTGTTGGCACAAGACGAATGTAATCGCCAGCGATTACAGCCATTTACGGACCTAAAATAGACACACATGATTAAAATCACAGCTATGAGAGAATACGAAACTCGAATACCTTCCTACATACCTAAAACAACTCCGCTGTACGGAGGAAATAAGAGGTAAACGAGCTAAGCGAGGTATTGTACCAATCGAACCAGCCGCCATCTTGGATGACTAAAGGTTATTTATTGCGTCATTTGCCGGCACTACTTCGGAAAGACCTCGGAAAGGAATCGGTTAAATATGACGTGTTATGACGTCATATTTGAGCTCAACTAATACTCGGAAGCTACTCGCTAAATAGTCGGCAATTATTCGTTCTCGTTACCAAGTTACCAGCCTGTGCGTCCAACATGGCGGATCCTGGCGAATGTAGTATTAAAGTCTGACAGCTTTTCTCTTTTGTTTTACTTCAGAAAATGAAGGCTATGGAAGTGAAGGGAAGTCTAGAAGCAGCACAAGCTATTGGTAAAGAAGTCCACTTCTTCTATAGGTTGTTTTAAGCAGTTTTTAGTGAAAACCCCATTCAGGGAAAAGTTTCCTAGAAACCAGAACTTGCCCGTCACACTTTTGTCTTTACTTTGTCAACTTTAACAGATTTGGTTATTGTATTTGTTAATTATAGCATCCTCCATTAAGACCTTACTTGGACCTTCCCAAAGGCAAGTTGGAAATATTTTACCTGCTCATATTGTTATCGTGGCGTAGGCAATCGATGACCAATCGATGCAACGAACATCTGTGACCTTCTATCGATGTTGATCAATTGTTCGTGTTTATCGATTGTTATCGATCGATAATGTTTCACTTTTTTCAGGCATTTTGCTTGGTTTTGATAGGGATTTGAAGTATTTATTGGTTTTTTATCAACTTGTAAAGGTCCTTCTCACTGAGAACAGCACACATGTACAACGACGATACTTTCGCTTGAAGCTGACATTTTACCAACAATATGGCCTAAACGATCTCCCGACAATCTAAAACTTATACACATCAATATGGATGGGCAAAGGTCAACAACAACTACGCCATCAAATCTAATTACAAAATATTACATTGATTGATAATGGATACTCATTGATGGGGCATTCTGTGTTGTGACCTATTGATTGGTCATTGATTGTCCGATACCAATCGATATCGATTAACTAATTATATCAATTGGGTTTTTGATGATTGATTTCCATTGATTGCCTACACTGGGTGTTACTCACTTAACAAAGACAAAGTAAATCCCGTGGGGGGGATCCAGGAAAAATTTGGGAATTTGATCACAAAAATGTGCCCTTGGGTCAGTGATTTAATCTGAAATTTCACCATTTGGTTGGCAATCTCCTCTTTAGCCTTATATTTTTTCATGTTATTTGATCAAAAATTGCTTCCCCTCCCTGGGGCATTTGATGATGTTATAAAAATTTCATTCAAATCCCCACCCTTTGCCCGCACTCCCCCCTCTGGATTTACTTTGATAGATGGTATAGTCAGTTGTAGTGGAATGTTATCAATGCTTCATTTCACCTAGTGCCCATTATTATTCCTGGTCAATGAATGGAACTGTAAAAAGAGTATTTCTTGATATATATCTTCTTCATTCTTTAGTACCAAGTGCTGTGTTAATAGTGATGATGATAGAGATGCCATCATCTGCAGCAATGCAGCCAAGATTCTTCAGTACTTTGAAGTTGAGGTATGTAGCATATACAGTCTTTTGACAGAACGTTGTTGGAGACCGGCTACAGGATGATGGGATTAGCTTGCATGTGAGTATGGGTAAAAATCACTGAAGCGGGTAGCTGCAATATTATTGGCTGCATCTTGAACGCATGAGAACTCATTATGTTTCATTTTGCCTCATGCATACAGCAAAGTCATCTATGCTACCAAGTGGTTTGGAAGACACAAGTCCTCTAAGCTCAGCATGACAACTGAAGAAACATCTATGTAATGAAAATGAGTCAAAGACCTTTCTTTTCTTTTCACAGAACCCAAACGCGCGATCTTTCAAATGTTACTATGTACTAATTAAAAAATCATTGTTGGGTTGAATCAAGACCAAAAGGTATTCTGGGTAGGTGATACTCTAGTCATTTGGAGAGTGTTTGTAGGAAGACACAAACATGGAAAGTGAAGAAATACTTTGTTTGGCAACTTGTCTTGAATCAATTTCAAGAGCTGCAATATTCAATATTAATAATATTAAGCCACATTTACTGTTAACCCAGAATATCTATTTGGCAAGCTTCAATGAACCAACCTTTCAACAACATGGCAATGATTTTTTTTTCAATTAGTTGTATGTATTTGCATTCAGAGCTAAAAATGTATTGGTTCAGTGAATTTTACCCATACTCCTGTTTGGGCTAGTCACGTAGGTGCATAGCCAGTCAGCGACTGTATACATCTTGATAATTTCCATAGGATCCTTTTCATGATTCCTAATCATATATTTCAGTGTGTATCATGGGATCAGAGACATTTTCTTGTCATTGACATCTTGCAATTAACCTCTCCTCCATAGGTACTGGATACCAAAGGGCCAGCTACATTACCCCATCCCCCACTCCCTAGGGGATTGGATTTTGGTACTAAAACCTAATGAATTATGGGGCATTCCTAGTGTTCATATAATGGGATAATTTACTTATACCACCCCTCCCAAAAATAAGGGAAAAATAAATTATAAATAAATAAATGTCCTTGGTTTTATGACGGTGGCATGTGATAGCCCATGGCTAACAAACCTGTGGCCCTCGTTCCATGATTGAATCGGAATTCAGAAGTTGATTTTTATAGAGGAAGGAAAACCAGAGAAAAACCTTTGAAGCACAGGAGAGAACCAACAAACTCAACCTACATGATGTGGGTCTGGGAATAAAAACTTGGGACCATAGTGGTGAGAGGCAAGCACTCTCACCATGTCCGCTGTGCCACCTGTGCTCTCCTTATATAGGTAACGGCAAGTGATAATTGATATTTTCATGATATATCTAGCATCCTGTAGGCTACATCATCAATGATGCATGTCAAGCAATGCACAAGACATATGGCTGTGGATGTACAACATTAGTTTGTATGATAGGCTTTTGGAGTAGATCAGCTTTGATGCTACAACATGAGGTGAGTGGTTAGTATATTACAAAAGTGTTGGAACTCTTTACACACAAGCTTTCTACCATACCGTAAGGGGTAGCAAAATGTGATTTGTCTTGCAGTGCCATGAACTTGGCATTACTAACTATATTTGTGCCATTAATGTATAGGGCATTTAATTGGACATGCCTTGCCCTGACCTGAAATGTTTTCTAGAATGATTGGCTGGTCCTTGTCACGACTGTTTTTGTAGCTTTTCACAGGTCATACCTTCTTTGATTTCAGGGTGTTCCAGTACCAATCATAAGTAAGCTTTTTGAAGAAGCATTACACAACTGCTTTCAAGTACTGGAAGAGATTGCACATCCTATACAAGAGACACTCCATGAAAGAAGAAATCATGATGATCTTCAAAACAAACCACAGAAAGATTCCAGTTCAACTGCTGCAAGGCTTTCAAGGACAATAACAACTGAAGAATTATGGGCAACCGCCGAAGATGATGTAAGTGAGGTGGACATTGCACAAAGAAGTGATAATGGTTTGTTAGCAATCAATAAACCTCTTGGATATTCCCTTGCTTGCTTGGATGGGAAGGGAAATAAGAGAGAGACTCAACACTTAATTGTTCCAAAGTTGCCCAACCAAGCTCAAAATGAGACCATATCCATGGCAGATTCTAGAAGATCTTCGGCATTTGATGTTACAGTTGAGGATGAGTTTGACTCCTGTTTTGATGATCTAACCATCAATGTTGGAAAATTCCCTAAAAATGTTATTAACATAGAATCTGAAGGTGTTTGTAGATCTGTCAGTTCTTCAGAAGGAATTACATGCAGAAATAATGCTAGACATGTGCTCAACATACCAAGTAATAAGTCTGAATTGAAAAGACTGGATCAAATGCTAAAAGATCTTAGCTTTCCTGGACAAAAATTAACGTCACCCAAAGCTTCCACTGGGAAATGTGTTACTGAAATATTAAAGAGCTGCCACAATTTGTCTATAAATTCACCTAAAACACAAAGAGAAGAATCCTATCAACCATACAATTCTTTTTGTCAAAGAAGCTCTGATTTGGGCTTTATAGGAAAAGAAGATCTTAGGAGACTAGGGAAGATGTTGGCTCATGGTAAAGACAAAGTGATGGCCCTTGCAGTTGAAGTCGTCTTTCATCAGATGCCTCCCATAAGGAAGAAGATGCATTTTAACAGATTTGATGTTGATGAAAATGCTATAAACATAGAAAGAATTGTTGGACCAACAAGTGAACATTCACAAGTGATTAATGGAATTCTTTTGCGCCAAGAAGCACAACTGGTAGATTATCCAATGGTGGCTTTACGAGTTGTTTTGGTAAATGGAGACATCACTGAAGACTATAGACATACTGGATTTAAAGACTCATTTCATACAAAAACAATTTTTAATGAAGCTTCTTACAAAAACTTATCCATTAATACTATATCTTGGTGTCAAAGGATTTTGAGTGTTTTCCAAACCTTAAATGTAGGTGTTGTGGTAGCAAGAGGGAGCATTGATAAAGGCCTAGAGGAGTGCTGTCAAGCTTTGAAAATACAAACATTTTCAGGCATTTCATCAAAAACACTTCAGCTTTTGTCTCATTCACTTAGTTCAACAGCTGTGGTTTATCTTACAGATTTAAAAGAGTGTCATATTGGTAAACCTGTTTTTCTTCGTCACTGGAGTGGACCCCAGCCTGGAATGACCAATGACAAAGGATCTTTTGTGATATTACAACTGGCTGAAAACCAGAAAGCTGAAGCTGCTTTGCCACAGTCTGGTAGAGATAGCACCAAGTTCAAAGAAAATGTGAAAGAATCCACAGAAGAGAAAGAATTGTTACAAACTGTTTTGCTGTGTGGACCAACTGAGCAGCTTGCAGTGGATTTAGAATTATCATTCTGGACCTGTGTATTTCGTCTTAGAAACACTATCGACTGTGGGCGTGTTTTACCAGGAGCTGGAAAAACTGAAATGTCATGTATAAATAATCTCAGACAAGTATCAGGTAAGAATGAAGTGTACCCACTGGAGTCTTCTGCATGTGAGGCCTTGATGCCAATGGTTACTATTGTACTGTACTACTAATATGTGCTTAGGATTTCCCTGTAAACAGCTTCTCTAGCAAACAAGAGCAGCTTTTGTTGGATCACATGTTCTCGTCATATGTGGCATGTTTTAGAATTGTTTTTTTGTGTAACGATTTTGTACAATAAAGCACACCACAGTGCTACAAGCCTTGCATTTACGTGTACACTGCTTGCATTTACTCACAAGTTAAGCCTGACACTCCTGCAGTCTTGTTTGTATGTTGACTCTCTTGCTGGTGCAGTGGGGGGAGGGGGATCCTACTGTTGTGAAGGGAAAAATGGGTGCAGACAAATGAAAATGCTACACAATATTTCATCTACCAGAGTTCTCATTTATTGTAATCTTTTACTAACCTATTATTATTTGATGAATGGAATTTGCAGAGAATCCAGACATCCTCAAAGATCGGCCCAGTAAATCCTTGAGTTGGTTGCAAGCAAGTTTATCATCCTATCGCCCAGCAGTCTATGCAGCATTTGCAGATGGACTAGTAGAATTTCTCGTCAATCTCGTATCTAACAGTGGGTACAGAACTAACTATGGCCAAGCCCTCACTGCTGTACAGAAGGCACTAGATGACCATGAACACTCAAGGTTGCAGTATCCTCTGATAGCTGATGATTTTGTTGCAAAAAAGAATGCATGGTCCAAGGCTATTGGTGTTGTGCAGGTGATGCTGCAGTCAGACATGGCCATTGTAACTGGAAGTCAGACTAGTACTGGCTCAGTTCAGGGCTAAAATATAGCTGGTCAGTTGGCCAGAATGACATTTTGCCGAATCATTACCTCGCCAGTTGTTTGTTTGGTAGTGTTGTGCCAGAAGTGATGCATTGATCAAGTTAAACTTAGTAATATGGCCAGTTATTTAGGTCTTGCTACATAAAGGTTGCAGTAAAGCTAGAAGTAGATGCTACAGTAATAAGTGCAAGCTTTGTGCCATTATAAAGTAATGTACATGCCTGTATACAAAGTTGTATAGAGGGTTTGCACCATCATGTGATGGCAGCCATGACAGGAGGCAGAAACAAAGGATCTTTTCCCTTTGGGAAACTACAAGCTCTTTCTAATGGAAATGATTGAAGTCCAGATTCTATTGTCCCTGCATCCTGCCATGGATGACATCGCGTGATAATGCAAAGCCTCTATTGCCTTACAGAATAAGCCCATTATCCACTGATTGTTGCGTTTAACTATATAGCTAACAACAGTTTCAAAATTTACAGGCATTTTTTGTGCATGCTGCAAGTATTTATCAGCTCATTGCAAGTATGTGTTTCAATACCTGTCAGGTTAACAGTTTGATACACCTCAAAACCTGCTTCAATACACTTGTAGAAAGGTCCAGAGAAAAGAACACTGTGTCTGTATCCAATTGTTGAAACCAAGGTTTACTGAATTTAAACCTGTGCACATCACCAAAGAGTCTGGCATTCAATTCTGGCACAATACTCATTCATGAGAAATAATTTCATTATAATTTAACAAAATGTACATAGTGTAATTATAGTTACTCTTTGCCATATTATGCTCTTTTGTGTAGAAAAAAAGTACCTAATTAATGGTGTCTAAGCCATTTTGTCATTCTCTTGCTTGAAATACAATTCTTTCTTAATTGAGATTCATGATTCATCTCTGTCAAATAAAGAATAGTGAATCTCTAGGAATGACGTGGTTTGACATATATGGTAAGCAACATTACCCCCAAGGTAAAGAGATCTATCATATTATTTATGTAGATCTTGTTTGGTGGGTTTTCATTTGAACTCATCGTATTAAACATCATTGGCGACTACCAGAACTTGTGTTTTGGAGAAATGACAGTATAGCCAGTGGCATATGGTAGGTACTTGAATAGTTCCATTATTTCCCATGGTTACCGTATGCATTCCTTAACCTATTCCAAGTCACTCTTTGCCCAATGTCTTACATCTGTAGGACATTCTGGGTATTTTTCCACAGCATCCATGACCTGTCGAGGGCTCAGTAGTAAAATCATCAGACGATATTCCTTTTGGACATTCTTTGATGATCCTTCTATGGGTTTAATCAACTCCAAAGCTAACAAATGCTCAAAGGCCTGGGGAAAAAATAATGATGTGATATAATAAATCAAACTGCAAGATTTATGGTAAACCAAGCTAACAAAGTGTTCAACAACTACCTACATCTTATTGCACATCGCCTGACTTCAAACTGTGAGTGACAGGAGTGAATTGCTTTATACTGAGAGTATCAACACAAAACAGTTCCCAAAATCAGAAAGAGCACATTCCAGCTTTACCAAACTCTAAAGTTTAGTGTCAGTCGAGGGGTGGGGGTATGAATGGGTTACAGCCACTGAATGTTACAAAGAAATGACTGTATGGAACGTGTCGAAAACCAGACGCTTTCCACTATTATCCATAGTACACTTGTTCGTAAATTTTAGAGTTTTGGAATGGCTCTATCTTGTACAATTTTACTTCAGTTGACACCAAACTTCAGAATTTGGTAATGCTGGATGTGCTGTTTCCAATTTTGAGTGTTGTTTTGATTCACTACGAATAATGTGATTCGCCTCAGTCACTCACAGTTTGAAATCCAGCAATTGTCGAGCAGGTGCTGCTGAACATTAGGTTGCTGACACATGACCTTAAAACATCCTGATTTGACCCTTTTGCTACCCTTTGTCATTTGTAGAGCAATTAAGAAGCAGTTGTCTGACAAGGAACTGTTGAGGTGCTTCAATAATATTTTGTATTATCAAACTCATTGATATTCATTAGGCCAAGTACAATAGAAAATCGTGACCATAATCAAGTCTTTAAGAGATTTGTCTTGATTTGCATACAAAACTCAAATTTTCTCGGCGCAAAGTGCTTTCTTAAAAAATTCAGTGGAGTGCACACACTAAACCTGTGAAGCAAATACTAATTTTTAGCACTAAATAGTGATAACTAAACAATAGAAAACAAAGGCTTCAGCACGAAATATTACTAATTAGTACTATTTATAATTCACGGATTGAGTGCGGGCACTCTAACACGTGATGTAAACTCTTTGAATTTAAGTAAGATTCATGTCTGACCTTCTTGGGGCTAAAATGGCTCACCTATGGCTTGCCATTTTAAATCCCCATGAGGTCTCGCACTCATCTTTTTTCATTTACGTAAGATGGTTGCCAAATTGTCGTGACAGTTCTTTTGTAGCAAACCAAGAAATATTCACTAGCGAACAAATATCAAAATTATCGAGGGATAAACAAGAACACCAACCTTGAACACAACCTCTCTTTCAAAAGACTGAGCTGTGTGGCCGGGCCTCTGAGTAAACTTTTTGTATTCTGAGAACAAAAATTATTACAATCAGACCTTAATTCGCCATTCGCTACTTGCGCCTACCCATAATACTTTACGGTTTTGGGGGTAACAAGAGGACAAAACCGCCCTTATCGTAGTGAAAGTCTAATCAAACAATATTGCAAATACCTCATCTGATATCCAAATACAAAATGAAGCAGTTAGAAGTAGAAAGAGATAAAGTCTTTAAGAAATTGTAAGAAAATTATGAACATTTCTTTGTAGGTTCATACATTTTCTGTAACACGAAACTTCTTGATGCTATAAACTCACAAAACCAACTTAGAGTGAAGTGATATTCAGTATTTTAGTAACAAGAACAGGTATACTCTACATTGCATTGAAAAGTGTCAAATATTGGTGCCGTTTTTTGAACAGCTACCCCCCAAAACCTTAAAGTATTATGGGTCTGCGCAAGTAGTGAATTCCGAGGTTGAGCTGGAGATTGGGTCAAGGTATGCGCGCACGTGTGTGTATGTGCTTTTAGGAGATGCTTGCACACTTTCTCTGTTAAATCAAACAAAGTCAATGGCTCGAATAGAAAGAAGGAACGCAAGCCTTCCCTAACTCTGCCAAACCATTCACTTTGGTACACATCTTGACCTAATCTCCAGCACAACTGGTGAGTATGACTAGGTAGGTATTTTACCATCTTCTAAACTTTAACTCTCAAAACGTTGATGTTGGTAATACACAACTTCTTATCGAGCCTCAAGAATGTTTTATGCTTCCTTAGCTTTTCCCAAGAATTGTTCATCTTCAAGATGCACATTACAGAACTTTCTAAAATGTTTCTGGTGCAGATAATCTTCAGACAACATTATTTTCATGGCAGTGACAGTTGATTGCACAAGCGTTATTGCTCATAAATGTCCATCACCACATAATATAGAGTGATCACACTAAAACCATGAAAAAAATACCAAACTGACAATGACAAATACTGTAGGTACCTATGTAGTGACTAACATTTACTATCCCTCATCCAGAACATGCATTGCACAAAAGACAAAATAATACAAAAGAGACTAAGAGCCCTTTATGATAATCCCTTTATTTGCCTAATGGATGTTCTGGTTGATATTCCAAACATGTTGGATGGACACCTGTGGCCTCATCCTTGGAAACCCAGGGGTAATATTCTGTCGCTCGTTCCTCACTACCAGAAGAGACCTCAGGGGGTCGAACAATCAGGAAAGAGTAAAATATTGACTTCCAGTGCAAGCTCCAAGAGACTACGTGCCCAGGGGTATTTCTTCTGGTAGTGAGGAACATGCGACAGAATATTACCCCTGGGTTCCCAAGGATGCTGTGGCCTGGGCAGATAAAACTAAATCAAGGCTTTTCAGTCTTCTGTCATACATAATGTGGCTTTTCTGTTATGATATTTTGAAGGTGGATTTGTGGACAAACATGCCTCTTACAGAATCTGATATATTGGGGTTCGGGAAAACTAGTTACATTGTGATAACAGAGAACTGACTGGCCTCAATGCCGTTTTATCTGCCCAGGCTATCCATATCCATCTGCTATAAATCAGTGACTAGTGTCAGACTAACAGTCACCAAACAGCTACTCTTTGTACTTAAATATCACCTTTGTATTTTTTCATGGCTGTAGTAGCCTGTTATTGCTCTATCAATAAATGGCTCTCTCAGCCATTATTTTGGGAATAGATGCTTGAGTTTGTTGCATGCTACTCTCTGCAAGCAGGCTATAGTCTATTTATGTGTTGAATGTTCTTGAAAAGCTGGATGATGATGTGGTCTTTGATTATCATGTGACGACATAAATTGTAAAGAAACATGAGCTTCACAAGCTGGAAGATTGAATGTCATGAAATACCTTTGAAGATCATCTCAAAATTGAAAGAGGCCTGGTATGTGACTGTCAGGTGTTTCATGGCCACTATCAAACAAAGCTCCAGTACCGATACACCTAAAAACAACAAGACCATATCCTTGTCTCAGATCAACCAACAAACAAGAAACTTAAAAAACCATACATCCCAGTATATAGTCCATTTTAGTTTTTATTGTGCAAAATGATTAATGATGGACTCTATGGGGATGATTCGCTGATGAAGAGGGTATGTTTTTTTGAGTTTCTTGTCACAAACAGGGTATCTATTTCTACTCCATTTCTGAGTTTCTTATCATATTCAGGGTATCATCCTTCATAGAGCAGATAAGCAGCACCTTGAACGAATGCAATTCAGCCTCTTCTGATTGGTTATGAAATGATCCCACAGAGTAGAGCCATCTTAAATTATGTCGCCACACAATATGTGGGTCATAAACAGAGTGACCATGAGGTATCCTAGCAGAACTCCCCCCCCCCCAAATCATGGTGTAGTACCCCCTCTCCCAGGGTTAAATACCATTTGTCCTATCAACCAACTTTTGGTTGTTTGTTGGCTGATAACTCACCCACACTTGGGCAGTTGTATGGTAGAGAGTTTTTAAATAAATAAAAAAATACTCAACAGAGACTGCCAAACGATACTGCAACATGATGTTTTAGTCACCAAACATGAATACATAGGATATTACTATAGTTAGTTCACATGTTTTGAAGCGTGCTGATTAGGCTGCATGTAACAGTCAAGAGTTGAACAAGAAATTTGTTGCTTATTACCCATTAAGACATTGCTTTTCAATACCTAAGAGAACTGACTGCTTATGATCTCTTTGAAGTTCCTTCTGAGCCATCTGGAGGTCCTTGGGGGTCAGGTATGGGTGCTCTGGGGTTAATTTGCATACTGGTATGGTCTGGTGAATAAATTAACTAACATCAACATCAATAGCTGTTATTACGGTTGCATGCAAATGAGATGCTAATGACCCGTTATGCATTGTATTGACCCAATAGCCTCGCTTGGATGATCTTAACACCAAAAGGTTATTCGTATTTGCATACAATCGTAATAACAGCTATTACTAGCATCTGTACAGTAGCTAGCTCTTGGTATTTGCTTCTCTGTATACATGATAGTTTCATAGAAGTGCATACCATTACAGCAATAGCAGGCATTCAACAATACTTTTAATAAATCTCACCAGCAATTTGTGCAAGGATCTGATATCTTTTGTAATGCTAAACTGCTGTCTTAACACACCTTGAGCTTCACTACTTTCAATCAAATCCTAAAACAATAAAATGGAAATTATAGTCCTAGTGGTGAGATTAGATAAAATAGAAAGTCTTAGAAATATGTCAGAAATGTCATCTATTGGTCTTATACTTGGTAATCATGAAAGACCTGGCAAAACACCATATCACCATTGTTTCGGATGAAGTGCAACTCCCAAGACCTCAACGTAATTTACTTTGCAATGTGCATTAGATGGACACAATCATTCTCTATTGCCTCAAATATTGTTCAAATAAATTATCTTCCAACCCAAAGTTTTCTAAAGGAACTGTATTCTAGCTGCTTTTACCCGATATCATTTATTTTTCTTGTTTGAAATTTAATAAGGATTGACATACATCTAATGCACAGTGAATCACACATCAGGTGCCAGTAGGTGAAAAGGTACATAATTAGTTTACAGCAGCCAATCATATATGTCACTGTGCCTTGCTTGTTTGACCCACCTCAAGATGCTCATTCCATCTTTTACAGAGTGTCTTGTTTGAAAGTGATGGGAGAGATAATATGGTCCTAAATGAAGGAATGATTATAAACTTGGATTCTGCCATATATGCCAATAATGTGGCATGTACAAGATTTTGAATCAACAAATGAAATAAAAAAATGGCAAACCCACATAACGGTACACTTACTTGAATATTTCAAGGTAATCCTCAAAAGAATGGGAATTAAACAAATGGATTTGACGATGTGAAAATCTTGACTTGACTCTCTTTTCTAGTAATTCCACTACATCCTATTTCATAAAAGGGCACATCTATACCAAGCATCTATACTCAGAAGTTCCAATGGCTTGTTGGTTTTTGGCTGCTGCCAGTCAAAAATGTAAATCAAAAGCTACCAACTAAATTAGTTTTGATTGACGGCAGTAAAAAAAGCCACAGTGACTTCACAAATTTAGTTTGTCAGTATATTTTCAAAGGGAGCTTTAAAAGGTTTTATTTGAACAATCATATAGATTGTATAAATTTAGTTGATTTTAAGGATCTAATTAGAATAGTTATTTGTATTATCATTGAGTTATTTCAAGGTTTCATTTAAGTTAGTTCTAAGAATCGATTTAGGTCGGATTAGTTTTTTATTGAATTATTTATAATGTCCAGTAATAGATTCCTAGCCTCTCGTATTTTTTTATTAGTTTGTCGTGGTAGGTTTTCTTTGTCCAGTTAATCTGTTAGCTATTTGAAACTCAAGAGTAGGCTATAAGTAAAATAAAATAAAATAAAATAAAATAAAATAAAATAAAATAAAATAAAATAAAATAAATGTCCAAGCCCACAGAATTAAGTGGAAAATTAAAAGTAATTTGAAAGTTCAAGGAGCGTAAAAACTGGTTTTTGGCTTCCTCAGCTAAATGACTCACCAATCTACAAGTCAGACCAACAACACAAATAGGTGTTTGTGCTGACTGGGACACATCAAACAGGTTATACAACAATGTCTGGTTCTTGTGATGGACAAATAAGTCAAACTCATCCAACACAAAGAGAATGGAAAGACTTTCATGTCCACCTACAAACAAAATGTACAAAAATTAATATCACATGGTATGAAATGTCAGTAGAGCAATGTGCAGCCTTTTGGGGGGTTGGAGATATACCCTCTTGTTACATATGCCAGTACTTATGATTACTATCATGAGGCAAAATATACAGTAATCCTTACCACTCTTTAAGCAGTCCAATAAAAATGCAAGGTTTTCTGCAGATGAGCCCTAGAAAATAAAGTGACATCAAAGTAAGGTTGTAATGGAGATTGAAGTCAATCATGCAGCCTCCTTACTTGGGCAAAAAATAAACTAGTAGGCTTTCTGTTTACAGGTAGGGTATATTTACATACAAATACTCTGTCTCCAACAGTGTTTTCCAGCTGTAGCTGCCTTGTTATGTCCATCATAGACAAACGGTCATCAGTATGGACTAGACCTGCATTCAACAATGGCACACATTTCAAATAATAGAAAAAGCTATTGCTTATAGAGTGAAGACATTAAATCTGTGAAATAGATATTAGACTAATAAGCCAAATTGGAGTTTGAATGTCTTCTTCAGTGTGCATGCAATTTTGTCTCGAATTTCTCACCTTCTTTTGTTTAATCAAGAGAAATTTGGGACAAAAATTAATAGTAAGTGCACTGAAGACTGATTTTAAACTCCAATTTGGCTTAAACACGTACGCAGATCCTAATTCCATTGTTTTCTTATTGTGTCCATTTGACTATTACATGTTAACAAGCAATCTTCATTTTACTGATTCAATGTCTTTACTCTATGGGATGTGGATGCAACATGTCCTACAAATTAAGATACTTTTTAATGTATACCATTCAAGTAAACCTGCTTGATATTCTGCTTCACACTTTTCAACTTGCATACTTCTTCCACTACTGTTTTTAAGACCTGTAAATAAGATAGAAACATCATTATTGCATATGTTAATTACCCTTTAATACTATGACTTCACAGTATGTTTACAGAGGAGGACAGAAGGGTTGAAAATAGAAATTTTGACTAAATTTTTTTTATCTTCAAAAGTTTGGCTTCGCATTGTCTAGATTCTATATGTTTTATGTGTCAAAATGCAGTTTTATCATGTTTTTCTTTGTGTTGTTCCCATCCTATCCCCTTGTGTGAAAACAATAGATTGTTTTGGTGTGACGTCATAGTGTTATAGGGCAATTAAGTCCACTTATGTTTGTAGAAGTACTACCCACCATATAGATAAAAAACCAATAAAAAGTCTATTAGTGGCACAGCAAGGGGTAGTTGCCTTGCCATGGGTCAACCACAACATCTGTAACAGTAACAGTGAAAATACAATACTAACTCATCAACCTGAGGGTGGGTGAGGTAATACAGCAAATGAAAGCAAAGCTACAAGCAACAGCAAAATGGGGAACAGTGACCAAGGGTTGAGGTCAGTGGAACACATGCGACCAGAAAGCTGCTTACCAACTACCCTCCGAGTTAACTTTGCTTAAAATCATAACCACATTAGGGAGCATTCATTTTTTAGAAGTGGGAGGGGGGTTGGGTCAAGAAAAATTTACAGTGTTAGAAAAGGGGGGGTTGTATTTTCTCTTCATTAGTAGGGGGGTCATTGAGATAAAGGAAAAATTAGGGGTGGGTCACTTTTTTATGGTGAATACAGAGGGGGGGGGTTAAAATTTTTCCAGGTGCAGTTGAGGATTCCTCCTCCCCCCTTCTAAAAAAATTAATGCTCCCTTAATTAAGAAGAATAATCCATACCAAAGACTTGCCACTTCCTCTCGGCCCCACCAACAAAACGGAATTGCTTTCACCATACTCTGCACATCTGCTAATTAAACTCTTAAGCTGCCTGAAAAAACATTCATTGATAGGCATTTTAGCAGAACATGAAGCAAAGCGTCTTGAAGCCTACTGTAGACTTACGAAACACTGTCCTGAAGTCCATGCAGTTTGTCTGGGGCATCGGACGGGGCATCACCCCCGAACAAACGACCACGTACTATCTCTAATGCTTCTAATATATCATCTGAAGATATATTTTCATCTTGGAGATTCTGAGTACTTCTTTTACTCTTCTGGCCTTTCATTGTATCAGTTTGACCATGACAAATGCTAGCGCTTCATCCTTTTTAACTCACGAACTCAAATAAGCCGCCATTCCAGCCGCCATGTTGGAATGGTTCGCACGAAGACTGGTACAGAATGTAGACGGTTCGCAAAACTTGGAATCGGAATAAAAGGAATTGGAATTGTCAGATTAGGCAACTGCGTTGACTTATATCATTAGTGTCGAACAAACGTGAAATTGTTTTGAAATGCAAAGACTATTAGTATTCCTTCCTGAAGTA